>BQNB010041912.1:8367-46464 GCA_026074375.1 Tanacetum coccineum
ACATTAAATGCGAGCTTTGGCCAAAGTCTAGGAACAAAGATGACAAGGTTCAAAAATAATAATTCACGATCGATAAAGTAATAACGAGGGGCGTCATAGATTTTAACGATACTCAAAACAATTAATGAACGCGCGGTCAAACGGTGACTCGCGAAACGTCAAAAAAATTTCAAATTTCCGTTCGTAATAAAATACAAAAATAATTATTTACGACAAATAAAATTTAAATGTCGACGTTCGTTCACACGAATCTATAAAATAATAATTATGACGTCGGATTCACGATCGTCATACACGTTGTGAAACTCGGGTTGTTACATTTTTACACAGGCGATTTATACGTGTGTTTTTCTCAGGCGAATTATACGTTTTCTCTTCAGGCAAATTATACGTACTTTGTCTCCGGCGATTTATACGTGTGTATTGCTCAGGTGATTTATACAATCACTATTAAGGTGATTTATACTATCATTTCCAAAGGCGATTTATACGTTGTTTCTTAAGGTGATTTATACATCATCTTTAGGTGATTTATACATTATTTGCTTGGGTTATTTATACGCTTTACTTGGGAGAACTATACACTTTCATTAGGAGAATTATACGGTTGTTCTTTGATTTTTAAAATCCCGTAAAAACTTGATTTCTCGGTTTTATCAAGAATTGTAAAATCATGTGTATTCCAAAGACTCAATTACATTAATCAAACCTCACTTTAACACAACAACCTCCAATCACTGTACAATCATCTTTTATCTTATCACATTAAAATGGATTCAATTATTCCACTTGGACAAAAGAATACTCTTGCTGAGTACATGATACTCTTCGATGCTGACAATCATCCACCAATGTTGGACAAGGACCTGCATAATTCTTGGAAAAGTATAATGGAATTATACATGCAAAATAGAGAGCACGGAAGAATGATACTTGAATCAGTTGAACACGGTCCACTCATTTGGCCTACTATTGAAGAGAATGGGATGACCAGAACAAAGAAATATGTTGAATTATCTGCTGCTGAGAAAATTCAAGCTAATTATGATATGAAGGCAACCAATATCATTCTTTAAGGTCTACCAGCTGATATCTATTTACTTGTTAATCATCACAGAGTTGCCAAGGATTTATGGGAGAAAGTTCAATTACTGATGCAAGGTACCTCTTTGACTAAGCAGGAAAGAGAGTGTAAACTATATGATGCATTTGATAAGTTTACTCACATCAAGGGATAAATACTTCATAAGTATTACATGAGATTCACTCAGCTAATTAATGACATGAACATTTACAACATGAAAATGGAACAATTTCAAGTTAATACCAAGTTCTCAAACAGTCTTCCACTTGAATGGAGTAAGTCTGTGACTGATGTCAAGCTTGTAAAAGATTTGCATACTACCAACTTTAATTAGCTTCATGCATATCTTGAACAACATGAACTCCATGCAAATGAAGTCCGTCTTATGCGTGAACGCAATCAAGATCCACTTGCACTAGTTGCTAATCATCAGATGACACCACCTCACTTCAACACTTATCAGTCTTCATACAACAATCCTTAACTTCAACAACAATTTCCACCATCTCAATATGGATCAATTCATCCCACTCAATATTACTCATCTACTTAGCCATCACAACCTCAATTCAATCATCCATCCGTTCCACCATCATATCCATATCAGTCTCAAATGAATCATCAAACCTCATCTGTTCCAACAAATTGCTTATCAATCACCTCAAGTTTCTACACAACCCATAACTGAGTCACCTCTTGTGGATTTAGGTCTTGCTGTTCATGTATTCTCTCTAGGAGATGATCCAATTGCTTGTCTCAATAAGGCAATGGCTTTTCTAACAGCTGTAGCTTCCTCAAGGTTCCCCTCAACCAATAATTAACTTAGAACTTCCTCGAATCCAAGAAACCAAGCCACTATTCAAGATGGCAGGGTCACAGTGTAACAAGTTTAGGGGAGACAAAGGCAAAGTTATTCTGACTGGTTATAAGAGTAATGCTACTAGTTCTGGGGGAAACAATGTAAGTGGACAGGCAAGGGTTGTTAAATGCTACAACTGTCAAGGTGAAGGACATATGGCTAGGCAATGCACTCAGCTTAAGCGACCAAGAAATGCAACATGGTATAAGGATAGAGCAATATTAGCTGAAGCTCAGGAAGCTAGACAAATTTTAGATGAAGAGCAACTCATATTTCTTGCAGATCCAGGGGTTCCAGACGGTCAAGCTGTTCAGACAATCATTCCAAACAATGCTGCTTTTCAGACTGAAGATCTTGATACTTATGATTCTGACTGTGATGATGTCTCAAATGCAAAAGCGGTTCTCATGGCCAATATTTCCAACTATGGTTCTGACGTTATCTCAGAGGTACCCCATTCTGAAACCTATCTTAATGATATGGAAAATCAAAGTGTGCATGCAATGCAGGATTTTGAACAAACACCAGTTATGGATGTTACAGATAATGAGATAACAAGTGATAGCAATATCATTTTGTACTCTCAATATTTGCAAGAAACACAACAGGCAAATGTTCAAGATACTAATTTGCAGGGCACAACAAGATTCAATGATCTTATCTGTGATTGAACAAATGTCAGAACAAATTAATCATGTAAATAATTAGGAAAAGGCTAATAAGGAACAGAATAATGAATTAGTAGCCGCTGAGCTAGAGAGATATAAAGAACGAGTCAAAACTTTTGAACAACTTCTTAATATTGATTTAAGCAGTCGTGAAAAAATGATTGATTCTCAAATGGATGATATGATTAAAGAAAAGCTTGCACTAAAAGAACAAGTTGACTCACTTAAGCAAAATATTTCTAAACAAATCAAAGAAAAGGAATCTTTATTGCAAACATTCACTGTTTTCAAAAATGAATCCAAAGAAAAAGAAAATAAATATATGGAAAATGAAATTGATTTGGAAAAGAATATAAAGGAACTGGATAATATTATTTTTAAAGTGTGTCAATCTGCTCAAACAGTGCACATGTTAACAAAACCACAAGTTTTTTATGATAATGCTCACAAACAAGCTCTAGGTTATCAAAATCCGTTTTATCTCAAGAAAGCTCAGTGGATAAAACCAACCTTGTATGATGGTATTGTTATTTCTGATAAACATGTTGCTATGCATGTGATTGATGATGAAGAGACATTGATTTTGGAAGAGGAAAGTCGATCAAAAATGTCTGAAAAAGAAAAGGATCCAGAGGCTATTAAACAAAATATTTCTCATAAACCTATTGATTATGTAAAATTAAATAGATTATCTGAAGATTTTGGAAAATGCTTTGTTCCACAACAAGAATTGTCAACTGAACAAACTTTCTGGTATCATATGTCAAACCCTTCCAGTAAATCTTCTGATGCATCAACTGTCAAAATGGAAGCTCCTAAGGAACTTCCTAAGGTAAGCTTGGTGAATGAAAGCCTTAAAAAGATTAAATTCCACCTTGCCAAGTTTGACAACGTGGTGAAGATAAGGACTACACCTGATGCTCGTACACAAGGTGAATAAGGGTTTGAACATACTAAAGCTGTTTTTAACAATGAAATTATTCCATTTCTTAAATCTGTAAAAGACATCTTCAATGTGTTTGATAAAGATCTTCTAAATGAAATAATGGAAGTACATACAGTTTTTGACCAAATGGACGCTGCTGTTCAACAGTCTTCAGTGGACAAACAATGTTTGGAAATTGCTAAAAAAGAATTACTTTTGGAAAATGATCGACTCTTACAACAAAATATGTCTCAAGATGTTCTTTTGACTATGATGAATTCTATGTCTTTGAATGGTGAATATGTAAATATGGAAAGAAAAAGAAATTAATCTTGTGATAAGTGTTTCAATCTTGATGCTGAGCTTTTGAAATCACAACATGCGCATAATGTTCTTTTGAAAAGTTACTCACAACTTGAAAAACATTGTATTTCTCTTGAATTGTCAATACAACTTAATCAATAAATTTTTCAAAAACATGAATCTTTTGATAATCAAAATGCTCTTGAAATTCTAGAATATTTTGAAAAAAATGATTTGAAAGCTCGTCTACAAGACAAAGATACTACCATTTGTAAGTTAAAGGAAATTATAAAATCAATGAGAGAAAAGTCCAAAGAAGAGAATGTCAATTATGATTATTGTAAAATAGAGACAAAAAATGTGGAACTGGAAAATAGTGTGGCAAAATTGCTTTCGAAAAGCGAGCGTCTTTGTAAAGAAATTAACCATGTGAAACAGGTTTTTAAAGATCAGTTTGACTCAATAAAAAAGACACGTGTTCGTACTAAAGAACAATGTGACTCTTTAATTGATAAACTGAACTTGAAATGTTCTGAAAATGAGGATTTAAAAGCTTAAATTCAAGATAAGGTTTTTGTGATAACATCATTGAAAAATGATTTACAAAAAGTGGAAGGAAAAGAAATTGTTGATATTGCTGCACAAATACCATCTGCTAACACTATTATTCCAAGAATATTCAAGCTAAACTTAGATCCTTTAGCTCCTAGGTTATTGCAAAATAGGGAAGCTCACATAGATTACCTTAAGTACACTCAGGAACAAGCTGATATTCTTCTGGGAATAGTCGAACAAGCTAAAGTAAAACAGCCTTTAGATAATGCGTTAGACTTTGCTTGTAAGCATGCCTAATGAATTCAGGAGTTACTGGTATATGTTTAAGATACATGCCCTAATGCGATTAATTTTAATGGGAAAAAGGCTGATGTCACACCCAAAAACAATGTCAAGAAAGTTAGGTTTGTTGAACCTATCACATCCTTAAGCAACATTAAACAAGTAGAGTCATCTACAACATCAGATTCTAACACACCTGTGTTGTCTCCTACAGGATTGAAGTGTTCTACTAGTAATTGCGGATCAAAGCCTACAAGCAATAAAAAGAATGATAGGATCTCGCGAACACCAAGTAGGAACATGAAGAATAAAGTAGAAGCCCAACCTAGGAAAGTTAATAAAAAGAATCGTGTTGTTGAACCTATTCGTGATGTTGATGTTAAGCATTCACTGTTAAAAGCGAATTCTGAACTTATTTGTGCTACTTGTAAGAAATCTATGTTTGATGGTGTTCATGATATGTGTCTTCTTGATTTTGTGGAAAATGTGAATAGCCGTGCTAAATCTGCTAAGAAACATAAAAAACAAAATATTTGGAAACCTACGGGTCATGTATTCACTGAAGTAGGACTTAAGTGGAAACCAACAGGCAGAACTTTCACTATAGTTGGTAACTCGTGCCCTTTAACTAGGATCACTTCAGCTAACGTAGTGCCTCCTAAGAAAACCACTTCCCACTCAGTTGAAACACAAAAACCAAAGCTTAAAGTCTACAGCAGGAAACCCAAAAATGTTAAAAATGTAGGTTCGAGTAAAAAGGCTAAGATTGTAGAATCTAAGAATGCTAACCACTCGGAACCCAATCATACTTGGGGATCCAATGCTATAGATATTCCATCATCTTCTTCTCTTGTCATGACAGGTTGTCCAGATTGTTCTCTGGTATCTAGACTCTGGATGTTCGAAACATATGACAGGGAACCGCTCTCAGCTCATGAACTTTGTTAGTAAATTTCTAGGTACAGTTAGATTCGGGAACGACCATATTGCAAGGATTATGGGGTATGGTGACTATCAGCTGGGAAATGTTACTATCTCAAGAGTATACTACGTCGAGGGGCTTGGACATAACTTGTTTTCTGTTGGTCAATTTTGCGACGCAGATCTTGAAGTCGCATTTCGGAAAAACACTTGCTTTATTCATAATTTAGAAGGTGTTGATCTACTTTCAGGATCCCGAGATACATAATGAGTACACAATTTCTCTTGATGACATGCTTAAAACATCCCTGATCTGTCTTTTATCCAAAGCGTTAAAGACTAAGAGCTGGTTATGGCACCGTCGGTTATCACATCTCCACTTTGGTACTATTAACAAGCTAGCTAAAGACGGTCTTGCACGAGGCATTCCAAGGCTTAAATTTCAGAAAGATAATCTTTGTTCAACATGTTCATTAGGAAAAAGCAAGAAATCCTCTCATCAACTTAAAGCTGAAGACACTAACTAGGAGAAACTATATCTTTTGCATATGGATTTGTGTGGCCCGATGCGTGTGGCGAGTATTAATGGGAAAAGGTATATCTTAGTGATTGTCGATGATTACTCAAGATTTACTTGGGTCAAATTTTTGAGGTCAAAAGATGAAGCTCCAGAGGCCATCATTAAATGCATAAAAAATATTCAAGTTCGTTTGAATGCCACCATCCGTAATGTTCGAACAGATAATGGAACCGAATTTGTCAATCAGACACTTCGCGAATTTTATGAAAATGTTGGCATCTCGCATCAAACATCTGTTGCCCGCACTCCTCAGTAGAATGGGATTATTGAAAGGCCCTTACAATGTTAATATTTTCTAAAGCTCCATTATTTTTATGGGCCAAAGCAATCAATACAGCCTGTTACACCCAAAACCGTTCATTAATCCGCTTTCAAGACAACAAAACTTCATATGAGCTTATGCAAGATAAGAAACTGGATTTATCATTCTTTCATGTCTTTAGTTCACTCTGTTATCCTACCAATGACAATGATGACAGGGTAAATTAGATGCAAAAGCTGACATTCGTATTTTCATTGGTTACGCGCCCGCAAAGAAAGCGTTCATAATCTATAACAAAAGAACCCAGAAAATTATAGAAACAATTCATGTGACATTTGATGAGCTAACAGCTATGGCTTCTGAACAATTCAGTTCAGGACCCGGGCTTCATTCTATGACTCTTGCTACATCCAGTTTAGGACTCGTTCCGAACCCTGCTTCTCAACAACCTTGTATTCCACCAAAAAGAGATGATTAGGATTGCTTGTTTCAACCTCTATCAATTGTTGTTTCTCCAGTTTAAGAAGTTGTTGCTTCGAGAGCTATGGTTTTAGCTGATTCTCTTGTGTTAACTTCCATTAACAAGGATGCTCCATTAACAAGTATTCCATCAACACAAGAACAAGAACATTCTCCAAACATTTCTCAAGGTTTTGAAGAATCACCAAAAACACCAATTTTTCGTGATGATCCACTTCATGAATCTTTTCATGAAGACACGACTTCTCAAGGATCATCATCGAATGTAAGACAAACCCACACTCCATTTGAACACCTTGGTAGATGGACTAAGGATCATCCTATAGCAAACGTGATCGGCGATCCTTCTCGCTCTGTATCTACGAGAAAACAACTCAAAACTGATGCCATGTGGTGTTATTTCGATGCCTTCCTAACTTTGGTAGAGCCAAAGAACTTCAAATAAGCAATGACCGAACCGTCATAGATCGATGCAATGTAAGAAGAAATTCATGAATTTCAAAGACTAGAAGTTTGGGAATTGGTTCCGTGTCCAGATAAAGTGTTATTGATCAAACTAAAATGGATTTATAAGGTCAAGATGGATGAATTTGGCGGGGTACTAAAAAATAAGGCTAGACTAGTTGCTTAAGGATTCAGGTAAGAAGAGGGATCAATTTCGAGGAATCATTTGTACCGGTTGCTAGAATAGAGGCCATCCGTATCTTCATAGCAAATGCCGCTCGTAAGAATATGACGATCTACCAAATGGATGTCAAAACAGCTTTCTTAAATGGCGAGCTCAAAGAAGAGGTCTACGTTTCTCAACCAGAAGGATTTGTTGATCAGGATAACCCATCGCATGTGTACAAGCTAAAAAAGGCCTTCTACGGTCTCAAACAAGCACCACGTGCATGGTACGACATGCTGTTAAGCTTCCTAATCTCATAACATTTCTCCAAAGGTGCAGTTGATCTAACACTCTTCACACGGCAAGCTGGGAACGACTTATTATGGGTACAAATTTATGTTGACGATATAATATTTACATCCACTAATACTGCCATGTGTAATGAGTTTGCTAATCAGATGACCACTGAGTTCAAGATGTCAATGATGGGGCAGATGTCATTCTTTTTAGGATTACAAATTTCACAAAGTCCCAGAGGCATCTTTATAAACCAATCTAAATATGCTTATGAAATTGTTAAAAAATATGGTTTGCTTACTACTAATTATGTCGACACACCCATGGTTGAAAATAATAAACTAGATGAAGATCTACAGAGGAAACAAGTTGATGCTACACTTTACCGTGGCATGATTGGATCCTTTATGTATCTTACATCTAGTAGACCTGACCTTATCTATGTGGTTTGCTTATGTGCTCAGTATCAGGCAAAGCCTACCGAAAAGCACTTACAAGCGGTGAAACGGATCTTTCAATACCTTAAAGGAACCATTAACATAGGTCTCTGGTACTCGAAGGACACTGATATGTCACTAACAGCATATGCAAATTAATGCGGTTGTCGTAAGGGACTTCTACACGAAGTTTTACGACTCCCTAAACAGTGTACCTAACCGTTGTAGTGTAGTATAGGCAAGGCTCAGGGGTTGTTATCGTTCTCTAGGGGAATAGCACTGTGAAGGCCGGATCCAATGTTCACTAAGGTCTAAGGGTTGATGGATGATTCTTTTTGTGTTTTTATATGTAATGAAAACAAGTAAATTCTGGTTTTAGAGAGGTTTTGGTTTTAAGCTAATTAATTACTAATAAACTAAATAACAATTATACAATGAAGCGTATTCACCTGGGATGCACTACTCCTTGCTAGCTATCCAATTCTATCTATTGTTTTGTTACACTTAAGATGTAATGTGTAAGTATTTCCTAATTCATGAACGGATTACACGAACTCGCCGTCTATGTAATATTCCGTTAGGGAAATGCACAAGTAAGGTAGTATGAAGACTATTACAAGGCCCCTAAGAGTATATTACATGCAATTGAAATATCTTAAGAGGGATCAACCATATAAGGGGTAAGGTAGTATGAAGACTATTACCCATGGTATCCTTTCTACACAATTACGTTTCCCTAGACATATCAACTGCGATACAGACAAAAGCTGGTTTTCTAGAGCCTAACGCACACATCCATCAACAAGAAGCAATAGGAAACAAGAATTATAAACTATAATAAATTAGATTAATTGAATCTATCACAAACAACAAGATCTAATCAATTAATGAAAAGGTTCATGCATTCCTAAATAAATACTAGATGAATTAGCCAAGCATACTCAAGAAGAGAAATCATAATCGACAAAAGGAATTGAAGACATGAATTAAGATAGATATGATAATCAAACCATTACAAGATGTTTATGGATTGAATTAGGTCTTCTAAGTTGCTGGAAAAACACCTACCCAAACTCTAGAATCAGACTTGGGGTTAGGGGCTTGTAAAAACGAAGTTATAATGTTGTATTTATAGGCAAAACCTAAACCGACCTTCATGACGGCGTCACCAATAACATGTGACGCCGTTACCATGACATTTTTCGCTTTGTTGTAGATTTTCTCATTCTGAACGTGTGGGTTATTGAATCGTCGAAATTCGAGTTCGTATGAAGGAGTTATGATCAAAACAATATCTGGTACTTCACGCGCGCGTTAAATGGTATTATTAATCTCGTGACACCGAATCTTCTAGAGTACCTTTAGGTCATTTATGTTCTGATGGCATCACCAATGTACTGACGCCGTTGCTTTGTAAATCATGACGGTGTCGCTTTATGCTTGCGACGCCGTCTCCACGCTCTGTAAGCATAATCTTCAAGAGATTTTGGTGTAGGTCCGAAGTCTTTTCTGTTTCTTCTCCAAATGATCCTAAGTTACGTGTATTTCCTTCAAATGCCTTCCAAATGCTAAATACCTAAAAATAAACGATTAAGTACTTATTTTGAGCATAAATGCATGATTTAAGGGGTTAAATAACCCCAAAAAAGTGTATAGAATGACACCTCATCAAATACCCCTACACTTGGGATTTGCTCGTCCTCAAGAAAATGTGCTTTTCTACCTAGACAATAGCAGTATTATGGTTATTTAACCTTCTTTTTAAAAGTATTTTACAACACAACCTTCTAGACCTTGTAATTAAAAGCACAGAAAGTATATACTAGCACCTAACATAAGTGCTTGGGATTCTATCTTTCTCTCGGGAGTATAATAAATTATAACATAATGGGGAAACAGAAAATCAACACTCATTACCTATCATAGCATAAAAATTACCATAGGCTTGGTAAAGGATCAAACCCCCACCGCTAGGCGCAAGCATTATTCATTACTATCTAAGAGGTCTTTTCAAAGGGTTGTGGCGTATAGGTGTAAGATAACATATAATGAAAACAGAAACGGATGGGATACATTTGGGTAGCTTTAGGTGAATTTGAAGTGGAAGGGTTAGCTAATTATTTAAACGAATACACATTGGTTTGGTTGCTAAGCCAAGACTCGGACGAAGATCTACAAACTCTACACAACTCTACATCAATCTCTTTCTTTTTCTTTTCTTTTTTTTGAATAACATAATACATCACTTGGGGTTTATAACACAAACCCCTACACTTGAGATTTTACATACTCGATATTTATAATCTAACTAATGACCCGAATTAAGGTGGATCAAAATAACATGAAGATCATCTAACAAACATATAGGGGTATTGACTTAACTTTTCTTTCCCATTCTTCCGCGAAATAAATACTACCATGAATCCTAATCATCCCAAAACTGTATTTACAAGGATAAGGACTTAGCAACCGTTTACTCAAATAATTAACTTAGGTTAAAACAATAATGTACTAAAAATGAGTACATAAAAGGTGGGCTAAGGCGATTTGGGTGTAACGATTGGTTTAAGGGTGACAATGCTCTTCATTAATAATCCAGAATCTACCAGAAAATTATGAGAACTGTTGATGTGCGATTGTCGTTGGACTTCTACACGAGAAGTTTTACAACTCCCTAGGCAGTGCACCTAATCGTTGTAGTGTAGTATAGGCAAGACTCGCGGTTGTTTATCGTTCACTCGGGAAATAGGTTGCGAAGGCTTGATCACGGTCTAACAGAATTCTAAAGGTTGAAGGAAGATTATTTTAGTATTTTTGTATTTTATGGAAAGCAAGTAAATCATATAATTAAGAGGTGGGTTTGTTTTAGCTAATTAAACTAATAATAATCTAAACTAATGGTGATAACAATAAGATAAAAGATTATGTCTATTTAATCATGTATTACTCCCTAGATTGCTTCTTTTAGTGTTGTTGTTGCCTTGTCACCCTTGTGATGATATGTGTAACTATTTCCTAAAGCATGAACGAATTACACAAACCCGCCGTCTACTTAGTATGCCGCTAGAGCAACGCACATGCAAGGTAGTATGAAGACTATTACACGGCCCCTAGGAGTTTACTAAGGGTATGTAAAATACATTAAAAGTGGATCAACCATATTAGGGGGCAAGGTAGTATGAAGACTGTTACCCAATGGTATCCTTTCTACACAATCACGTTTCCTTAGACATATCAACAACGATTATAGACAGAAAGCTGGTTTTCTAAGACCTAACGTGCACATCCATCACAAGAAGCAACATCACTAAGATCTACATTCTAGGTTTCATACAATCATAAATAAACACAATAATAGGTTTAGCCAAGCATGTTAAAGATAAAGCAAGAACAATAGATCAAACAACACATAGACATATTGAATGATTAAGTAAACCTTACTTGATTAAAACATGAATTGGAAGAGGTACAATAGGGTTTTTAGGCCCTAAAATCGTCTCCTACAGCTGCTAAACGAACTAGGGTTCGTACCCTCTTTTTATTCTAAAGTTACACACTGAAAACCCTAAATTCGGGTTTGTATATATAAGAAAATCGACGCGACGGCGTCGCGTTTTAGTCATGACGCCGTTGTAAAATGAATCTTCTAGATCTGCGTTTGAGTCTGTGCGAGCTGACGCCGTCTTGAAATGTGTAACGTCGTCACTTGATGAGTTGCGACGGCGTCTAGTATAGCATATGACGCCGTCTCTACGCTTTGTGAGCACAAATCTTCAAGAGTCTTGGTGTAGGTCCGTAGTCTTGTCCCTTTCTTCTCCAAATGAGCCCAAGTCACGTGTAATTCATCCAAATGTCTTCCAAATGAGAAATACCTAAAAAGGAATGATTAAGTACCTATTTTGGGCATAAACACACGATTTTGAGGGTTAAACGACCCTAAAAAGTGTATAAAATGACACATCATCAAATACCCCTACACTTGGGATTTGCTTGTCCTCAAGCAAATGGGCTTTTCTATCTAGACAATAACAATATGAGGGGTCATTTTACCTACTCTTTAAACATATTCTACAACACAACTTTCTAGACCTCGTGATTAAAAGCACAGAAAGTATATACTAGCACCTCACATAAGTGTTTGGGATTCTCTCTTTCACTTGGCTGTATAATAAATTATAACATATGGGGGAAACAGAAAATCACACTCATTACCTTTTATAGCATATAAATTACCATAGGCTTGTTAAAGGATCAAACCTCCACCGCTAGGTGCAAGTATTATTCATTACTATCTAAGAGGTCTTTTAAAGGGTTGTGGGGTGTAGGTGTAAGATAACATACAATGGAAACGGAAACAGATGGGATACATTTGGGTGGCTTTGGGTGAATTTGGAGTGGAAGGGTTTGCTAATTATTTACACGAATACACTTTGGTTTGGTTGCTAAGCCAAGTCTCGGACGAAGATATACAGACTCTACACAACTCTACATCAAACTCTTTTTTTTTCTTTTCTCATTTTTTTAGGTAACATAATACAACATGGGGGTTTATAACACGTACCCCTACACTTGAGCTTTTACATGCTCGAAATGTACAATCTAACTAATGACCCGTATTGAGGTGGATCAAAATAACATGGAGATCATTTGACAAACATATGGGGGTATTGACTTAACTTTTCTTCCCCATTCTTCCGCAAAATAAATACTACCATAAATCCCAATTGTCCTAAAACTGTATTTACAAGGATAAAGACTTAGCAACCGTGTACTCAATAATTAACTTGGGTTAAAACAATAATGTACTAAAGGTGAGTACATATAAGGTAGGCTAAGGATTTTTGGGTGTAACGATTGGTGTAAGGGTGTCAATGCTCTTCATTAATAGTCCAGATTAACCAGAAAATTACGAGAACCATAAAAAAGGATAGGCTTGGAGGGTTGTACTAAGGTATCCTGCACTAAAGGTGAGTGCATGGCAAGGGTGTGGGATAGTTATATGATCGAGGTGACCATCATAACAGTTATAGGTTTAAAACATGGGTTATTCCTAATGTCTTTTATCAAGTAAATCCTAATACTTACTATGCGGTCTCAGAATGCATTACAAAAACAAGTTCTAGAATTTAATATGCTACCAGTACACTCATATGAATTTTACTAACATCAGACATTCCAAAAAAGGTAACGAAAACCACACGTACACATCCGTAACGACGAAATAGACACATGTGACTGCTCACTCCTTAACTCGAACTGGGTAAAGATAAAATCATCTTGGGTTAACGACGATAGGTACCCGAATTCCTAAAGATCTAAGGTGAACCTCACATTTTTTGGGTGGAATTTTGAGAGTTATTGTGCTAGTCATATAAATTCCTATCCATGGGACACTAGTAATACACGGTTTTCGTTGGTATGTGTCGTAAAAAAAAATTGGTAAAAATCTCCCTTTTATGCTATGTTTAAATATATTACCTATTTTTTTAAGAACAAAGCAAATGACAAATGAAGAAATAGTTTCTAAGGATTATTTTCCCCTACACTTATTTTGAACATTGTCCCCAATGTTCTTTGGAAGTACCCGTTAAAACGAATAATGGGAAAAGAAAACAAGGAAAGGAAACTAGTACTCCCCTGGTTTACTCAATAATGGAGAAGAAACATGCGATAACTGGTTAAATCGTCCTCCGAGAATCATCTAATGAGACTTCCTAAGAACTTCCAAGCTTCTCCTCATCAAATATAACCTGTAATCAAAGACAAAGACAACTATACCAAGCATAAAATGTGCGATTTACCAATATACAATGTGAATTTAGGGTTCGACTCGATAGATAGGATGAAAGAATTGTTAAACTCATTAGGTTTTGCAGGTTTATACAGAAGAATACATATATTAAATGTTATGCAAGTTTTATTTTCAAAAGTAATTAAAAACTTTGAGTTTTCTGGACCTGGGCGTTTGACGCCGTTGGGGTTGGTGTGACCCCGTCACAAGTGTCATGGTGATGGCGTCACTTGTTAATCGTGACGCCATCTCCACAGTCTATGAAAATGAAATTTTTGTTTTTGATGAAAAATTTCCTGCACTTGATTCCATAAGTTAGTTCCTGTATAAATGGTTGCATAAAACCTGAGATTTAACAATTCAATCATATGACTCGATACTGACGCGAATTAATCTAAACAATTCATTTAACATGTCTGAATTTGGCTCAAAAGTTGGATAAATTCCCCTACACTTATTGTTTGCAAAATACCTTTGATTGAAATTAAGACGAGGTTAAAGACAATACAAAGCATGATTACAAGATAATTCAAACATAATAAAACAAATGGAAAAGAATTAAAACACACATGACACTCCTAATTTGCGAGAAAAGTAAATTGGGTTGCCTCCCAAGAAGCGCTTTTCTTTATTTACGAGTCTTGTAGCTAGACTCGAAGCCACACATCCTTATGTGACTTCTCCTTTGTCATCTACTCCAGTTAGGTACTCGGGTCCAAGTTCTAGGCATTCTTTGTAAAATCCTAGTATCTTGCTCATCACATACTCTACTCCTCTTCTCTTATCTTCTTCGTTCCTAAGATAGACTAATTTGGTATGCTCTTTTTCTAAGTATGACAATGAGTCATATTGTTCTATCTTATGGGGCATCTTATAGGCGACTTCGTCGGCCCCTCTAACGAATCTAACAACCCCTTCGGGTGGGTCATGAGTCATGTTGGATATTTCTACAA
Organism: Tanacetum coccineum; assembly: GCA_026074375.1. Lineage (NCBI taxonomy): Eukaryota > Viridiplantae > Streptophyta > Magnoliopsida > Asterales > Asteraceae > Tanacetum > Tanacetum coccineum. Next base: position 23,375 of record BQNB010041912.1, read on the forward strand.
AGGGTCTCCCTAGTATCACTTGTGACAACCTAGGGTCTATGATTGAACTAATATCCTCGACAATCATGAAGTCTACAACATAGGTGAAGTTTCTAATGAAGACATGCATCCCTTTGATCCTTCCTATGAAATTGCTAATTCCTCCATTTGTATTTCCCCTAGGGTCAAGTTTTCTCTTCATGATCTAATTGTACATCATTTGGGTCATGATATTAAGAGGAGAGTTAAGGTCAATGTAAGCCTTTTCGATATGCACGTGCCCAATATTACATGGTATCTTAAGGTTATAGGGGCATCCTTCCGAAATGATAGGGTTCCTTAGGAATATTGAAGGGATTGGGCCACTCATTAGGTACCTATGGTAGGTTAGTTCATCTCTAGTTGGAAAGGTGTCGAAGTACTCTAGTACCGGTTCTTCTGTCGTTGCCCCTTCTTCTTCATTAGGATCCTCATTTTAGGGTTCATCATCATCTCGTATAATATCGATGAACATTACTTCTCTATCATCCTCTTTAGAGCAGACAAATTTCATATTGGAGGATTGGGGAACCAACCCGAGTGATTCAAGAATCGAGTTAAGTTTTCACACCTGTTTTATGGCGATGGAGGCAAATTGATTAGGTTATGGTTGTGGATTAGAGTTAGCGTTTCTGAGGCTTTCTTCTTCCAGTTCCATGTTAGGCTCATTAACTTGGGATTTTTCGGGTTGCTTGGGGTGGATTGTGATGGTGTTGATTGAGCTATGGACTTGTGTTGAGCATTGTGGGTCCATTGTCGGGTAAGAACAAGCAGACAAAACTGGATGGGTCCCCAGTTTCAGGTTCTTGATCGTATCACTAGGCAGTGTACCTGCTATTCGGTCGGTGATAGCCTTCAACACGGTGTCAATTTTGTTGGTCATCTCGCTTTGCTGTTGTTTAAAATCGGCTTCAAACTTGGATAGTCTAGCGTCTTGAGATGCCATGAATTCGGAAACCAGTCCTTCTATATTTGATTGATTATTAAAATTTTGAGGACAGTTGTTGAAGGAACGGTTCGGGATCGAACTGTTGGGTTAGAACCGGTCAGGTGGGTTTGAAAAATTATTTTGGGAGTTTTAAGGTTGTCTCCACCTTAGGTTTGGATGACTTCTCCATGACGGATTATAGGTGTCACCAAGATTGTTTTGCTCGGGCTTAAAGATATACCACTTACCTCCTGCTTCATTGGTACGTGAGGATGCGTATTCAACGAAGGCTTGTTCGGGGTTCTCCATGCAATGACGAGTGTCGTGGGGACCATTGCAGATATAACATGGGGTAGTGATTTTGTTATCTTGGGTAGGTTGTGTCGGAGCAAGATGAGCTTCCATCAAGCATTGAACTTGATTTTCGAGCTCGATTAGACGGCGGTCAGATGTACTTGGGACACCTTGAGGTAATGTGATTGCCTTGACCGGATTAATGAAATCTCTTGGGTCGTTCCAACTTTTGTTGTCATAGAGGGCGAGGTCCTCTAATATTGCCCAGGATTCTTTAGGGTTGAGGTCACAAAGCTTACCATCGGCCGATTGGTCAATGGTTCATCTTGTGATGGGATTAACATGGACATAAAAAATTTAGACTTGGAGCCAAAGACCGATGCCATGATGAGGGACTTTTTGGAGTAAGTTCTTGAAATGAGTCCATTCTTCGGATAAAGATTCTCCATGATGTTGTTGGACCATCAGGATATCGTTGCGAAGTTTTACTGTCCTTCCCAGTGGAAAGAATTGAGCAAGGAATCGGGTAGTAAGATCCTCCCATGTGGAGATGGATCCTGCTGGAAGGCGTTCAAGCCAATTGCTAGCTTGATCGTGTAGGGAAAGTTGAAATAAACGCAGGCGCGTTCTTTCCTTATTTTTACCGTCAAGGTCAAGTGAGTCTGCAAGTTTAAGAAAGTCCTTGAGGTGTTGATTTGGATCCTCGGACCGAAGTCCATGGAATGAGCATCCGTTTTGCACCAACCGGATGGTGTTGGATCGAAGAGGTACCACGTTGTTCTCTACGGGGAGCTCAATGGTATTCCTATAGCCCTTATGGCTTAGTTTGGAGTAGTCTCCTAAGGTAAGGATAGTATTCTCGTCTCCCATGGTGGTTGACGAGAATGGGTTACGAAACAATTAACACGAAGAAAAGATAGACTATAAGAAAGCTAATGTGAGGGAATTAAATTCTTACTTGAAAGGATTCAAGCGAGTAGAACTAAGCTAAACTATGATCAAAACCTAACTATTCCCTAGGCGACGACGCCAAAAACTTGATGTGCGGTTGTCGTAGGACTTCTACACGAGAAGTTTTACAACTCCCTAGACAATGCACCTAATCATTGTATTGTAGTATAGGCAAGACTCGGGGTTTTTTATCGTTCACTCGGGGAATAGGTTAGGAAGGCTTGATTACGGTTTAACAGAATTTTAAAGGTTGAAGGAAGATTATTTTTGTATTTTTTTTATTTTATGAAAAGCAAGTAAATCATATAATTGAGAGGTGGGTTGGTTTTAGCTAATTAAACTAATAATAATCTAAACCAATGGTGATAACAATAAGATAAAAGATTGTGTCTATTTAATCATGTATTACTCCCTAGATTGCTTCTCCTAGTGTTGTTGCCTTGTCACCCTTATGATGATCTGTGTAACTATTTCCTAAAGCATGAACGAATTACACGAACCCGCCGTCTACTTAGTATGCCGCTAGAGCAACGTTCATGCAAGGTAGTATGAAGACTATTACACGGCCCTTAGGATTTTACTAAGGGCATGTAAAATACATTAAAAGTGGATCAACCATATTAGGGGGCAAGGTAGTATGAAGACTGTTACCCGATGGTATCCTTTCTACACAATCACATTTCCCTAGACATATCAACAGCGATTATAGACAGAAAGCTAGTTTTCTAAGACCTAACATACACATCCATCACAAGAAGCAACATCACTAAGATCTATATTCTAGGTTTCATACAATCATAAATAAACACAATAATAGGTTTAGCCAAGCATGTTAAAGATAAAGCAAGAACAATAGATCAAACAACACATAGACATATTGAATGATTAAGTAAACCTTACTTGATTAAAACAAGAATTGGAAGAGGTACAATAGGGTTTTTAGGCCCTAAAATTGTCACCTACAGTTGCTAAATGAACTAGGGTTCGTACCTTCTTTTTATTCTAAAGTTACCCTAAATTCGGGTTTGTATATATAAGAAAATCGACGCGACGGCGTCGCGTTTTAATCGTGACGCCGTTAAAAAATGAATCTTCTAGATCTGCGTTTGAGTCGGTACGAGCTGACGCCGTCTTGAAATGTGTGACGCCGTCATTTGATGAGTTGAGACGGCGTCTAGTATTGCATATGACGCCGTCTCCAGGCTCTGTGAACACAAATCTTCAAGAGTCTTGGTGTTGGTCTGTAGTCTTGTCCGTTTCTTCTCCAAATGAGCCCAAGTCACGTGTAATTCATCCAAATATCTTTCAAATGAGAAATACCTGAAAAGGAACGATTAAGTACCTATTTTGGGCATAAACATACGATTTTGGGGGTTAAACGACCCTGAAAAAGTGTATAAAATGACACCTTATCAATTGTGAAAAAGGATAGGCTCGGAGGGTTGTACTAGGGGTATCTTGCACTAAAATGAGTGCATGGCAAAGGTGTGGGATAGTTATATGATCGATGTGACCATCATAATGATTATAGGTTTAAAACATGGGTTAATCCTAATGCACCTTATCAAGCAAATCCTAACATTTACTATGCGGTCTCGGGATGCATCACAATAACAAGTTCTAGAATTTAATATACTACCTGTACACTATCATAATCCTTTAGTAACTGATACCAATGTTCCAGAAAAGGTGACAAAACCACGCATACACATCCGTAACGACGGAATAGACACACATGATTGCTCACTCCTTAACTCAAACAAGCTAAAGGTATAATATCTAAGGGCAAACCTCACATTTGGGGGTGGAATTTGAGGGTTTTTGTGCTAGTAATATAAATTCATATCCATAAGACGCTATTAATACTCGGTTTTCGTCGGTATGTGTCATAAAAAAAATTAAATTTGGGTCAAAATTACCTCTTATGCTATGGTTTGATATATTACCCATTATTTTAAAGACAAAGCAAATGGCAAATGAAAGAATAGTTTCTAAGGCTTATTCCCCCTACACTTAAGTTGAACATTGTCCCTAATGTTCTATAAAAGTACCCATAAAAATGAATTAAAGGGAAAAGAAAACAAGTAAAAGAAACTAGTACTCCCCTGGTTTGCTTAATAATGGAGAAGAAACATGCGATAACTGGTTAAATCGTCCTCCAAGAGTCATCTAATGAAACTTCCTAAGAACTTCAAAGCTTCTTCTCGTCAAATATAACCTGTAATCAAAGACAAAGACAACTACACCAAGTGTAAAATCCACGGGTGAATAATAAATACAACCTCATTAACTAAATTTAGACTCTAAGAAAGCAATAAATATAGGATGAGAAAATTGTTAAACTCATGGTTTTGCAGGTTTGTAAAATAATTACAACTTTCTTAAGCATTGTACAAGTTTTATTTTCAAAAATACTTAAAAATTTTGAGTTTTTATGTAACTGGATGTTTAACATCGTCAAGAATATCCTGACCCCGCCACGAGTGTCGTGGTGACGGCGTCGCGTGTAAATCGTGACGATGTAACACCCCCAAAATACGATACATAGCGGAATACAACATTTGGAGTGCTACTTCATAATACATGCACACGAGTCCCAGTAAACGTTCAAATGATACATTTGTAAAACGAAATTTATTTTATTTATACGAAGAACATCAGAGTTACAAGGTCCTAAATTAACTTAAAAACTTCATTTCAAAAAGTCATGATACGACTTCTTAACCAAAGCATCCTTTTGTTTAAATAAACAAACATTTCACCGAGACATAGTCTTTGATATCCGCGTTCCGTTCTATCCAAGCCATCAATAGCACCAATACCTGAGATACATGCTTAAAAACGTCAACAAAATGTTGAGTGAATTCATAGAGTTTACAAACAACAATCAGAACGCAATCTTTGGTTCCATAAAACACGTATGACTGCTAGCTAGGCAAGCCACACAACATTTTCATCTTGCATGAGCCCGTGTACCGAACCTTAACACATTATCATTTTAGATAAATAAGTGACCGGGTAGTATGCCACCACCCCCTTCTCAATACAAAATGTCTGTTACAGGGTGTTCACATTAGGATTCATACCCCGGACAGGGTTGTCAAACCCAATAGATCTATTTAATGCATTCAGTGTTTACCTCCTCGGTAATTAACGAGTACACAGTCAAAGGCATAAACTCATAGCATGGAATCATATCACGCATCAAAACACATTGCGTTCACTTTTCAAAACAAGCAACAACAAGTACACATCACGTTACTTGTGTTCCATTTTTCAAAACAAACATGTATCCCCCTCGCGGGTTTTAAAACATTTAAAACAGTTCAAAAGCGAGGCTATAAACTCACCTTGATCTAAGCTGAAGATCAAAATAGCCGAAACAATCCAAAGTCGTCTCAACAACGAACTCAACTACGACCTATAATTTATGTCGCCTAGTTATTATATCATAAGATACGATCGAATAGTGCGTGCATCGCAACTATTGAAATAGTATAAATATACATACACATGTGATGAGAAATCCACATGCGCGTCCTAGATCCTAAACTCTACATAATTGAGTTATTGTTGGGATCTCAAATTTGATGATTACAAAACTACATATGCACAAATGAAGAAAGATGAAACAACAAGGACTTAATGTAAAATTAAGTTAGCTTTCTATGTAAGCTAGATTTTCTTATAAACCCTCTATATAAAGGGTCATATACGTCTGGTTTAGATCATCCATCATAGTTAGATCTCTCCAATAAGAGTCTAATAGTTAGTTAGTTTATGTATTAGTTAGTTTAGCCCTAAGGATCATTTGATCTTGGGGCAACAGATCAATAAAGAAAACCTTAGAAAAACATCATTGTTTTTGTTATTATTCCGCTGTGAAAATGTTTATCTTTGATGTTTCTTATCCTAGATTAGATCTAAACGATCTGAGCTTAAACGATCTTAGATTCAACATGTGGTATCAGAGCGGGTGGCTCTCGATATCTAGGATGTACAAGGTTTGTGAAATCATGTTCTTGAAGAAAAAGGGATGAATTTTCTGGTTCTTTGGAAGATGGGTCGAATTTAATGAAAATTAGGGTTTTCAATAAACCCTAATCTGATCTGCTATGGATCTTTCATTGTGGTTGCTTCACGTTTCTTTCAAGAAGATATAATGAGATGATTATGTTGTTTATCTCAAAACGATCTTTTCACACAATTGTGTGATGGCATAACTCTATCCATGGTTTTGGGTTTCTGTCTCTATGATAAGACGATCATGTGCTGGTGTAATCTTTATGTTCGGTCACATGGCGTTCGTGGTACGAGTTCTAATGAAAAGTTCGTGGGTTCTATTAGAAAGATAGAAGGTTGAAACCCTAAAACTATACACGCTACTATACTCTTGATCTAATGCTGGTGTTCAGGTTCGGTGATGTATCTTGGATCGAGTGGTATTGTTTAAACACAATCATGAGCTGTTTATATTGGCATAATATGGCCTTGTAACAGACAGCGTGTCACAAAAAGGTTTAGGAAGAAAGATTTGACATTCAGGCATGTACAACAGGTAAACGATGCAGCAGGTGATCACTATTGGTTATTAGCAGATTTGTTTATGGCGGCATAGATAAAGAAAAGAAGGTAACGTGTTTGACTGCGTGAAATATGGAAGCAGTTGTGATATGATACGTAATTATGGGAACAAGATTTGATATAATTTATAAATCCCTGATTTTTAGGGATTTTATGTTACTCCATATAAAGTTTCTTTGTGCTGCTGGATTGGTCAAAGGTATATTAATGCTGCTATATATTCAAGGATATTACTTAGTGATGCTAATAGTAGTTGTTATTAGTGTTGCTGTGTTGATACTTGATACTGATGGCCAAGAACATTAGTGCTGCCAAGATACACTTAATACTGCCAACAAATTATTAATGCTACTATATATCTTTGGATGGTTCATGTTAGTGCTGCTCATAAAAAATTAAAGCTGCCAGTACTAAAGTTCAAAGATAAGTTTATGCTGCTAAGTGTATATGTGTTAGTACTGCTAGGTGTGAAAGCAGGTACTACTGTTTGGTTGATTGGATGATTAGTACTGCTAGCATGCTTGATTTGGTTAGTACTGTTCGTTGGTTATTAGTGCTGCCAGGTTTGTGAGTTAATACTGCTAGCTTTGTCCAATGTTGGACAACAGACGGGTTTGGATCTCGGATAGAACTGTTTCTTACAATAGTTTATTGTTATTGGATTTATGGCTATTATTTTGGGATTATTTGAAGATGTGATTACGAAGACAGTTGATTATCACTTATTTGATGTTGTAGTTGAGTTTCACAGATGCGTGTTCTTATCATATCTTAAAGTCGTGTTTATAGCAGGACATTGACTTTAAAGATAACTTGTTCGTGCTTACAATGGTGTGACGAAGACTTGTCAAAATCTAGCAAAGGTGTGTGATTTTTCTTATGGTGCTCAATGCTCACATTTGCTATCACTTAGTATGTGACTCATAGAAGATGAGGTTTTTGTCAAGAGGTTGCGGTCTACTTATATTTCACAGATTTATTTATAAGTTCGACGTCACGTGGATAGTGCAAGACATAAGAAACAAGTTTGGGAGATTCTACTTCTTCATCAAATTCGTTATACTCAGTTTTCTTCATCAGTGATCACTACATAGAGCGTACAGAGTTCGAGATTCAAGAGGTGGTAAACATATTGGTTTCAAGGGAAGCTTATTGATTAAATGTTTAACCATCTACATGCACCACTTGAGGGGAAGTGTTTACAAGTTGCATATCTACAGAAGACCCCTATTGGATGATTACAAAAAGGGGAAGAGGACTATTTGATGATATGGTTTGCAGCTTATTATGTGTGGTGACATGTTCAAGAAGATCTTAAGTCAAGGGGAAACATTGAAGATTGTTTCATACATGAAAATTGTTTTGTAATATCAAATAGGGGAAGATTGTTGGGATCTCAGATTTGATCATTACAAAACTACATATGCACAAATGAAGAAAGATGAAACAACAAAGATTTAATGTGATAAATTAAGTTAGCTTTCTATGTAAGCTAGGTTTTCTTGTAAACCCTCTATATAAAGGGTCATATGCGTTTGGTTTAGATCATCCATCATAGTTAGATCTCTCCAATGAGAGTCTAATAGTTAGTTAGTTTATGTATTAGTTAGTTTAGTTCCAAGGATCATTTGATCTTGGGGCAATAGATCAATAAAGAAAACCTTGGAAAAACATCATTGTTTTTGTTATTATTCCGCTGTGCAAATGTTTATCTTTGATGTTTCTTATCCTAGATTAGATCTAAACGATCTAAGCTTAAACGATCTTAGATTCAACAGTTATGATCATTCTTTTTCTTACACGTTTCAACACTTTATCGAAAACTTTTTATTTTTGAAAACTTTCTATTTTTAGAAGGTTGCTATTTTCGGAAAGTTATCATTTTTAGTAAGTCTCGTCATCTAATTATATTTATAATAAATCTTATTTATCTCGTCGAACTTTCGACATTCATTTGGTTATTAATTACCCATGTCAGGATTATGTCCCGCACGCTTACCAAAAGTTACCACTTTTAGAATTATATCCGTTCATAAAAGTCGTTAAGTCTAAATTGTTATAATAATAATAATGTTTATTATTTTTATAAACATCAAACAAGACTCACATCAACTCGTTGACTTTCAAAAGTCAACGTTGAACTTTATTTGACTTTTACCATATATATATAACACCCGACCAAAACGACCCACTATATCACATTTTCACGACTCGAACTCTAAAGAGATTTTATGTAAAACGACGTTCCGGATAACTTTTTAGTTTTAGCCGAGACCTGAAACTCGACAGAAAATTACCAAAATGCCCCTGCAAGTTTCTGCAGGAAATTATGACATTTTTAATTAATGTGCAGAATTTGACTTTCAGTTTTGGCCCATTTTACCCGATTTTAAAACTAGCAAACCTCGCGGCAAAGTAAAACGACAAAACGAACAACTTTCGTGTTTCGCCGGAAGGCTGAAACGGACTCGAAAGTGCTCAAAACAGACGTTTTTTAATCTGCCAGCATTTAATATAATTCACAAGACACTTTATTTTCAACTTAAAGTGTATATCTTGATTACGCTCTAGATTCTTCGTTATTATGAGTTAGAAGCTCCATTTTATATCAAAACGATCGTCTAAGAAAGCTTTATCATATTTTCCATCAAAAATCAAATTTCTAAAAATCTCGGTCCTCGTTTTCCGCGTCGAAGTTTCTGCCAAATTTACGAGCTACGAAACGCGCCAAAATCCATTTTAACCCAAAAATTCATTCACGGTACATCTAAAATGGCCTGATATCAAATTATTCACGTGCTAACAATTCAATACAAAATCTAACTAGTCGACGCAAGATCCATTAGATTCCTCACTTACGATGTTATAAAACATATAGAATCGCAAATACGATAGTAATCTACGCTCAAGTAAAATTACTTACAATGCTATATTACGCAAGATAGGACATTTGATCAAAAACTCGACTCGTCCCTTTGTTCCTTTTGGCCGCTACCTTCGAACCCAAATCCAAATCCAAACCGAAACTAAATCAAGCTCAATCAAAACCAAGCTAATCTAATTAATACTAGAATCAACTAAATAAACAAAACCTCCTTGGTTTTGCCTTTGCCGCGGTTCGAACACCAAATCCGAATCCAAAACCTTAAGTTTTCAAATTTAAATCTCCCACCAATCTTCCTTTTTCACTTTCCCCACTAATCTAATTAACCTTAATTAAATCAAATCCCACTTATTTTAGCAAAACCCAAACCATGCATAAACCTTAATGCATGTTTATTTTTCATTCATGGATGATCAATAAATCATCATCTAAACTATATTTGATGGTTGGAAAAATCAAATGAAAAGAGTAGGGGTGTTTGTTTGCTCGTCCGAACCCAAAAGAGATGAGGGAAAAGAGAAAACAAGCTTCAACTTGATCCTTGATTAATCTAGACCATTTTTGAGTGATGTTTAAATGGGTTTCAATAATCAAAATTTGTTGATGGTGCTTTGTTTGTGTTTCTGTGTGTCCGTTCGATTTAGAGAGAACAATGAGAGGGGAAAACAAAACTTTTAACTATGAGTTTACTTGTATATATATGTGAAGTGATGGGATTATGAACCTTGGAAGCATAAGCAATGCATAATCATTGCATTTCATAGGAAATTAAAATGTTTTGAGTGTGGTTGTGGCCTTGTAGCCGGCTAGGAAGCTAGAACAAGCATGCGTACATTTAATTTTTTGAATTTTATTTACTTGTATTTTACTTGTATACATTTAATTAAAAGTGACATTTGACACCATTTAATTAAAACGTAAACGTTAAACGCGAGTTTGGCCAAGGTCAAGGAACAAGGACAACATTCCTAATAATAATAATTTACGATCTTAAAAATAATAACGAGACGCGTCGTAAATTTTTACGATGCTTAAAACGTTTAACGATCGCGCGGTCAAACGTTGACTCGCGAAACGTCAAAAATAAAAATTTCTAAATTCCGTTCGTAATAAAATACGAAAATAACTATTCACGACAAATACAATTTTAAATGTCGATGTTTGTTCTCATGAACTTATAAAATAATAATTATGAGGTCGTATCCGCGATCATCATACGCGTCGTAAAACTCGGGTTGTTACATTCCACCCACCTTAAGGTGGTGCATCGGTGCATTCTTTTCTTACTCCTTAATTACACTTATAGTGAGACGTTTTCCTCATTATGAACGGTCTCACAGGCATCGAACGTAAAAATCCCTCCATTACCAACAAAAACCCAAAATTTACCTCTCATCTCGACATCTTTGCGTCGCCCCCGCCCTTCATCCAGCTTTGACTATTCCGGATGAAAAGTCAACAAAACAAATGGTAATTTATACCAACGAGATCAAAATATAATCACAATCGCTCTTATCATAAGAGGGGGGGGGGGAGGGGGGGGGGGGGTGGGGGGGGGGGGGGGAAAAAACAAAATACGCCACAGAAACATATCCGAAAAGACATAAAATCGCGTTGTTTTCAAACGAAAGACTTTAAACAAAAAGGGATTCAACCCAAATCTTTAATTGGTGAACGATACCAGAAACACATAATAAAGCGCTCAATGCTACACGAATACCGAAAACTTACGGTCGCTACCCTAAGCCTCGAAGGTTACGTCTTCGTCAAAACTCAAAATCCCCATCAATATCCAAGCTAATAATACTCGCGCCGCCCGCCTGGTCTTTTATATAATTGCACCACCGCCAGGTTGCAAAAATATTTCGTGTCGAGCACACTTGACCCCATTAAATGCTTTATAGCGCTAACATCTTATAATCACTATATGATCATACATCACAGATCAATCATTTTATGACGTTCTCCTTTACATTTTGGCCTAGTCTTTCACTTAGCATTTTATTACAGTTGTCTCATTATTTCAACTTAGCAACTATTCATGCTCTGTTATTATAAAGCAATAGCAAAACAACCGTGTTGGCTTATATGAAGCCTTAGCAAAATAAACCTATGCTCGCTTACTATGAAGCCTCTTAGCAAAAATGATCAACGACATAGTGGGTAGGCATTACCCAAGCTGAATCAACAAATCAAATTATACCATGCTTGCTAAATCAAGGTCAAGCCATTCGATAATATTCTGACTATGACACGGCTAAGTCCTAACCAACAATGATCCACACTTGTTAATCGTAAGCCATGAATCGACATAATTCGACCTTAAATTTCGGTTAAGTCCTAACCAACTCATAGTCATGGTTGTGGTTTTTATCTTGACACGGAATGACTATAGACATTTAGGATACCTTCCATGTTACACAGAAGACCTTTTGGGGTTTACTGTTAACGTACCTCTAATTTAACTTTACTGAGAGCCCCAGGCAAAATATATACCCATTTCTCGCTCACGATCCTAAGCCGCATCCTGGGCTACCAAAGCGTCAACGCTTATTAACATTCAAAGCACATAACCCATATATAAAGCACATTTTTCAATAATTCGGGCGGCGATAATCCGCAGAAAAACACATTTTGGTCAAAGATCAATTTCAAAGCAATCAAGAAACCAATTTGAGTCTATCATGGCTCATTGCTGTATCGACGAAAAAATCCAAAAACTCCAACGTTTTCGTACCATGACTAGCATTTAGTCGACTAATGTCCTACGCATGCGACACGATTCTAGATTGACTCATATTGATCAAGTCGTAGGAGCATATACGCAATTCCTAATTCAATACCGATTTCGAGACTTAAGGCATTAGATACTTTGATTGGTCTTCCAGGTGTAAAGGGATGTCACCAGTTCGACTTGGAATCTCCAAATCTTTTCCGCCTAACTTATATAACATATTTAAGTCGGCGCTCAGTCAAGGGAGGTAAGGGACCGCAGACTTCACCTAACTCATCTGTGAATATGCCTAAGGGGTGGCTTCGGATTGAGTGCCTTTTCTAAGATTTGCCTCTTAGATAATTCTTGACGATTCCAGGTACATTTACAACTATACTACCACTACTTTCCATTTCGGGGAAAGAAGTCTTCTTTACGGCCATCGGTTTCTACATCAATGGCAACACACATCTAACGTAGGAGAAGTCTTCTCCAATGTTTAGTTTCAACCTCGGAGCTAAACACCTTAGCTTCCACCCACCTTAGGAACTTTACATTTTCAAGAAGATCCTTTCTCAGTCTCGGTATGCGGTTCACAACCTTAATAGTTCAAATCTACCATTGCTCACTAGCATACCAACCACACTTGGTCTCGACACATGTCTTCATGACAATCGTCGATCTTATATTATCACGAATTAGACTTTACTCCTTTCTAGGCACACTCGTTCCGAACAATACCATTGGTATTTTCCCTTTGGGATGACTCGGTCACAACGACTCGCATGAGACTCTATCCATGCAGTCAATAGGAGTAGGGTTACTTGCACAAGAATCCATAACAGGAGTAAAACACCTTTCTTTTTCGAGAAATCCAACTCGAACAAATTTCCAAAACTCGTCAATTTAAAAGGTGTCGATTTATCCGACATAGCGTGGTTCTTCCTAAATTATGCATAGTTGATCAAGTTATGCATAATTGAGGACCAAACGGTGTCATATCCGTCCTCGTCAAAATATTTCTTTTTCATACGCTACACGCGTAAGTCATTTACTCGGTATATAATTTTTTTTAAAATAAAAGTAAAAATATAATTGTTTCAAAGGAAAGAAAAGAAAATAGCATCATTCCATCCTCCATTCTCATTATTTTTTTTGAAAGGAAAAATTTATTTGACACTATAAGGTCAGTTTATAAAATTTGAAAACACATTTTCCATTATTTACACAAATAGTTTATACAACAAAATTAGTACAATTTGTGCAACGACATTTGTCCAACACACAAATTTGTTATTGCGATCCATAATTTTAAAATCATCAATTCACAAGACATCATTTAATATAGTTCGGTCAATGGTCACAGTAAGTACCAAAAATAATAACCCACTTATAGACTATGCAAGCAAGTATCATACATGTGCGAAGGATTCACCAACCAGAATCATTCAACACTCAGGGGCAGCAACATCCCCAATCACACAAAATTCATAACCAGGAATAATCATAATCCTTCATAACCATAACAATGATAACAATGCCAGGGGCAGTATACATACAACCAAAAATCCCCCAAAAGTTACAATCTTCGATTCCAAGACCGATACATCCAATCATGATGATTTCTAAGTTTCTAATACAAGAATCTTAACATATCCGAAATGGCTGTGGTGTTTACAAAAACAAAATACACCCGACAGCATGACCTTACTAACTGGCACTAGCAGTTTAGTGACTATACAAATGGTCATAATCCAACCAAAAATCATATAAACAACCAATAGGACTACTGAGGTCCTGGTGGTCTCCTCTCCATATCAGCAAGGCGTCTATCCATCCTAAGAATGCACTACATCAATGTGCTCTCACGGCTGCTCATCTCAGAAACCATAGTCTGCAGCTGCTGAATCTGCACATCTCTCTGTTACACAACGGCCTGCAAAGTCTACACCTGCTGGGTCAATCTCGCAATCGCCTCATCACTCTGGGTCGCAGTGTGCTGACCCTGCTCCACCTGAGCACCAACCTGCTCGAGTCTATCCATAGCCTGAACCATTTGGGATGCCATAACCTGCACCTGTCCCTCTATAGCAGAAACCCTAGGGCTAATCTTCCTAATAGTAATGCCATCCGCCACCTCAGAATCACTCACCTGGATCACCTTCTTTACAAGTTGTCCATGTCCGTACTTCAGGTTACCTATACGGGTGCACAAATCCTCAATCACTGACGAAGGCACAGGAAGTCCAGGTGCTGGGGGGGAGACTGTCCTTCAGCAGCAGCAGTGGATGGACCTCCTACCTTATAAGTGCTCGGTGGGGGCACAGCTGGCATCAGAGGTGGTGTGACAGGAGCCATTAACCACTCCTCGTTCACCTCCCAGACCTCCTCCTCGTCCTTAAATCCCTCAAAGTCATCATCACTAAAATCGCCATCCCCGAATAACATGGCTATGTCCTCCTCCATATCAATCACTAGAGCGATCATCTGCTCCTCCATCTCTACCATCGGCTCAGCAATTTCGTCAACTAACGGGACAACCATCAGCTCGTCTGCCTTAGCTCCCAGTTCTCCTAGTAATGGCACATCTGCCTCAATCCACCCGTTGTTGTTATTCGGGTTACCAGCATACCCTGGTAGCGGTTCGGGCGCGAAGAAGTCATAAGCGGGATGCGGCTCTGGCTCATCCATAGGAAAGTCGAACATACGGTCCGGTGACAAAGGTTCGCCCATGATACTACAAAAGAAAATGAATACTTATATTAGTAACCATCATACATATTTTTAATCATATGTAAAATTATACTCATCATATATTAGGATGATTTCATGATATTGTATTAAATGCATAAAGAAATTAAACTTTTCGCGAGATGCGAATACTAAGTTATATATATAACCATACATCATAGAATGGACGCCGTATATGTATAACATCATAGAGACAAAGGATATGTCGTATATAATATAATATATATATTATTTTATAAAATCTAAATAGATTAAATATATATATTATTCTCTATATATATATCTATATTATTAATTCATTATTATTCCAAGTTATATCTCACTTGTACACACATTAATATGCAATTCAAAGCATCACATAAGGCTTCTAAGGATCGGAAACAAAACAGTGCGAGCGCGACTATCGAACACGGTGGAATTGAATGATTTGTGAATGATTTAAAAAAATAGTTGTATAGTCCAAGTTTTGTGTTATAAAACGACTTTCTCCTTTAGTTCGCAACAATCGTTTGCTCTATTTATAAGGTACAATCTATAACTCCCCACCAACACATAGGAGATTACGCAAAATTGGAATAAACTTTAGGGGTGTGCTCGGTACGCTACTTCATAAATACATGCAACACGAGTACCCAAGTTGTAAACGTTCAAAAGATACGTTTATAAGTCAAATTTAATTTTATTTATATGAAGAACATCATAGTTACATGGTCCCAAGTTAACTTAAAAACTTCATTTCAAAAGTCATGTTATGACTTCTTTTCTAAAGCATCCTTTTGTTTTAATAAACAAAACATTTCACCGAGACCCAGAAGTTTTTATATCCGCGTTTCGTTCCATCCACACCATCAATAGCACCATATACCTGAGTTACTGCTTAAAAAACATCAACAAACGTGGAGTGAATTCCATAGTGTTTTACAAACAACAATCAGAGTACGCATTACTTTTGGTTCATATTAAAAACACGTATGACTGCTAACTAGGCAAGCCACACAACATTTCCATCTTGTATGAGCCCGTGTACCAAACCTTAACACATTTATCATGATAGACAAATAAGTGACCGGGTAGTTTAGGGTTTAGTACGCCGTTGGAGGTTAGTAGTACTGCACCACACTCTTTCTTAATACAAAATGTCCGACTGAATAGGGTTACACACACACACAGACAGAGAGCGCTACATTCGGATTCAGTTACCCAGAAGGTGGTAAACCAAAAAGATTATAATTAATGCATTCAGCAGTTTACCTCCCTTGGTATATTATCGGGTACCCACGTCAACGGCAATTAACTCATAGCTTTGGATCTTAGCACATATCTAAAACAACAGTATGCGTTCTCAATTATCCAAATCAAACACATGTATAGAGCAAGGTACACATCGTTACATTGTTTCCATTTTTTTCAAAAACAAGCTTGTGTCTCCCATCCGGGGTTTTTTAAACATTACCCCCTATAAAAGTTCAAAAGCGAGGCTATGAAACTCACCCTGTGATCTAAAACGAAGATAATAATAATTCAATCCCTCCCCCAAAAAATCTACACTAAAGTCGTTTTCGTCTCAGACAACGAAATCAAACCGACGACCTCCTATAATGTTATGTCATTGCGGTTATTATACGAAAGATCGATTGAATAGTGCATGCATAACAACTCATTGAAATAGTATAAATATACGTACACATTGTGAATGAGAAATCCACTTGCTCGTCTAGATCTAAACACAATATTGAGTTCATGACTCATCTGTTTTTCCACGTTCAAAACTTTATCGAAAACTTTTATTTTTGAAAAATTTGCTATTTTTTAGGAAGTGGCTATTTTCGGAAAGTTGCCTTTTTTAGTAGTCCCGTCATCTAATAAAAATTTATATTAATATTTATTATTTCGTGGTAATTCGATATGTCAATATAGTTATTAATTACCTATAACGGGGAATCTGTCCGTGTTTACCCAAAAGTTGCACTTTTGACTTATATTGTTCATGACAGTCGTTACAGTCTTAAACAGTTTATATATCATAATATAATTTTAGTGTTTATTATTTTTATAAACACCCAACAAGTCTGTATCAACCCGTTGACTTTCAAAAGTCAACGTTGGACTTTACTTTGACTTTTACCTTTTATATATACATATTGCTAGATCTGACCCGCTCAAAACGACCTATTATATCACATTTTCACGACTCGGACACTTAAGAGATTTTATGCAAAACGACGTTCCGGACAACTTTTTAGTTTTAGCCGAGACCTTAAACTCAAAGGAAAATGACCAAAATGCCCCTGAAAGTTTCTGCATGAACTTAAAACATTTTTAATAAAGTGAAGAATTTGACTTATAATTTTGACCCGTTATTACGCGAATTTAAAACTATCAAGCCTCAAGGCAAAGTAAAACAACATTCCGAACAACTTTCGTGTTTCGCCAGAAGTCTAAAACTGACTCGAAAGTGCTCAAATCGGATGTTTAAAATTCTGCCAGCAACTATTATATTTCACAACACTTTATTTTCTACTTAAAGTGTATATTTAAATTTCGCTCTAGATTCTTCGTTATTAGGAGTTAGAAGCTCCAGTTTATATCAAAACGATCGTCTAAGTAAGCTTTATCATATTTTTCAATCAAAAATCAAAATTCTTAAAATCTCGAACCTCATTTTCCGCGCCAAATTTCTGCCCAAATTTATGAGCTACGAAACGCGCCAAAATCCATTTTGACCCAAAATTCATTCACGGCACATCTAAAATGGCCTATAATCAATATTCAACTTGCTCAATCAATCAATAACAAAAACTAACTAGACGACGCAAGATTCATTGAATTTCATCACATGCAATTGTTAAAAACAAATCGAATCGCAAAACGATTATTAAACTAGTAAGTAAAATTACTTACAATGCTATATAACGCAAGATCGGACTTGATCAAGACTCGACTCTCCCTTTGTTCCTTTTGGCCGACCCAAAACCAATCAAATCTGAAACCAAATCAACCCAAATTAAACAAAACTAATCTAAATAATACTAGAATAAACTAAATAAACAAAACCTCCTTGGTTTTGCCTTTGCCATGGTTCGAACACCAAACCCGAACCCAAAACCTTAAGTTTTCAAATTTAAATCTCCTACCAATCTTCCTTCTTTACTTTCCCCACTAATCTAATTAACCTTAATCAAATCAAATCCCACTTATTTTAACAAAACCCAAACCATGCATAAAACTTAATGCATGTTTATTTTTCTTTCGTGGATGATTAATAAATCATCATCTAAACTATATTTGATGGTTGGAAAAATCAAATGACAAGAGTGGGGTGTTTGTGGGGTTTGACGAGCTCAAGAAGGAAAAGGGGGAAAAGAAAACAACTTCACACTTGGTTCCTTCTTGATTTAAATAATTGTTTGAGTGATGTTTGAAGTGGTTTCAATAATCAAATTTTAAAAATGGTTTTTGTGTTTGTGTTTGTATCCGGCCGAACCCAAGAGACAAAGAAAAGAGAGAAACAAAAATTTCAAACTCTGAGTTTACTTGTATTTGTAGGAGATTTGATGACCTTGGGAAGTAACCAATACTTGTAATCATTTTTACATGGGAAAAACAATGTTTGGAGTGCGTGTGTCACCTTAGGCGTTGGCTAGGGACGGCTAGGAGCAAGCAAGTACAATTTTTTTTGAATTTTATTTACTTGTATTTTACTTGTATACATTTAATTAAAAGTGACATTTGACACCATTTAAATAAAACGTAAACGTTAAACGCGAGTTTGGCCAAGGTCAAGGAACAAGGACGTCATTCGTAAAAATAATAATTTACGATCTTAAAAATGATAACGAGACGCGTCGTAAATTTTTCGATGCTTAAAACGTTTAACGATCGCGCGGTCAAACGTTGACTCGCGAAACGACCAAAATATAAATTTCCAAATTCCGTTCGTAATAAAATACAAAGACTATTCACGACAAATAAAATTTTAAATGTCAACATTCGTTCTCATGAACTTATAAAATAATAATTATGACGTCGTATCCGCGATCGTCATACGTGTTGTAAAACTCGTGTTGTTACAGTTATCCCAAAACTTATCCATATCACAACACATAAGCTATACCAATAAGCTAAAAGCAAACCCAATAAGATTAAATAAGCTTCGAACCACAAGAGAAAGAAAGAGAGAAAATAGAAGAATATTAGATTAAGAGAAAGAGGTGGAGGATCTTTTACACATATGAAAACACACACATAAATGACCAACACCCTCTCCATGTGTGGAGAGGGTCTATTTATACCATTTGTAGATAGGCCAGGCTTGGCTTGTGTTGGGCCTTGGCCCGCTACATGGACGTTACTTGCTTAAAGTTGAAGCCCGTTTATCCCGATTAGCCTATTACAATACAAGACCTAATAATAACTGAGATGACCGATAACATTCTTGTTTGACTTAATAGAATTAAGGCTAACAGATCTATAACACTTTGTAATACTTTGATTCATATCAATAAAGCATTACACGATTGAAAAGTTATATCTTGTGTTGCATGTTTACTTTAGTGTTGTTTATTTCCATATAGACGTGTTAATTGGGACTTTGAATTGGTATCAGAGCGGTTTGATTTATAAAACCATTTTATAAACCGTTAAAAGTTTTTAAATCAAGATCCAATCATGTCTGGAACTATTCCCCCTTCTCCAATTCCTTCAAGTTCTGGGAATAATGGAAATGCCAATAGCATAGAAAATGTTTTTAAACTTGAAAATGCCAACAACAATGGTACAAACAATGTTACCAATGATGTTGTTGGTGAAGATGATCTCCCCTAACTTCTTGATTCTAAGAGAGGCTCTCATGTCATAAATGTTTCACAACTTAATGTGGAAGATTTCACTACCTGAAAGGATAGGTTTTTGGTATACCTTGATGCACTGGACCTTTTCTTCTAGAAATCTTAGAAACTGGACCTTTTGTACCAAAATCTACTGCATCCACACCTGAAAACTCTCTACCTAAACCTCAAAAATAGTAGACTGCTGCTGACATAAAGCTTGCTAATCAAGATAAGAGACTAAAAAGTATCATTATCTCGTGTCTTCCAAATGACACAATGAAAATTGTCATCAAATGTTCCACTACTAGAGAAATGTGGAATGATTTAATTCTAAGTCACGAGGGACCATCTAAAACAAGAGATACCAAGATTGCAGCTCTTAGACTAAAATCCAATGCTTTTAAAGCATTTGAAGGTGAAAAGGTTAAAGAAACCTACACTAGGTTGAGAATCTTGCTAAATGAACTTGAAAATAAATATGTCAAAATTCCCCAAGCTAAAGTAAATGCCATGTTTGTTAACAACTCACGAAAGAAATAGTTAAGTATGAATCAAACTCATAAAACTAATAATTCTATCAAGAATGACTACTTAGCTACTCTATTTGGTAAATACAACTATGAAGAAGAGTTGATTGATCAAATCTATGAGTCTGAGACTAAAAGATTTACCATTTAAAGCTCTACATCAAAGGCCTTGATTTCTAACACTTTTACTCAGGAAAGTGAATCAGATGTATAGGAGGATCCCAGGAGCAACAGTGAGTTCTTAGCTGATCTAAATACTGAATTTCATGATAGAGCTCTTCTTACTAACCAGAAAAGGTTCAACAAAAGATCGGGGAGGGTTGGATCTGCTAGGAAAGCCATAGATAAATCCAATGAAACTTGTTTTGCTTATGGGAAATAAGGTCACTTTTGAAAAGATTGTCCAACCATCAAAACATCTTCACCATCTTATCCTTCATCAAACAAAAACTACACTAAGCCCAAATTTTACACAAATTCATCATCTTCATCACAACATCGCAATTAAACAGCTGATAATGGTCAAAAGGACTATAGGGTTAAATGCAAAGCTCTTAAAGCTGAGTTATCCCTACTTACCCAAAAGATTGAGGATGTGTCAAAGAACAAAAATAAAAAAGGGTTGATAGATGAGTCATTTGACTGAGATGAAGAATCTCTATCTTCTAAAGATGAGGGTGTTCCTAGGGTTAAAGCATTTATGGCTATTGCTGAGGATGAGCCAGCAGTAGGAAAGACTAATGCTAGGTCTGGTTAGTGGGTTGAAATCACAATGAAAAAGGTACAAAGACTTATTTCTATGAATGATGGTGATGTAAGGAAATGTGTTTTGGATTATGCAAATGTAGACCTCCACTATATGGAAGATCAGATGAAAAACTCGCTCAGCAAGTTCAACTCTCTTAAACAAGAGTTGTCCTCATGAAATCTGAACTCATTGATCTCAAAAATACCAAATTCTAAAATCTTGCCCTTCGTCATGAGATTACCAGGGTAAATCTAGAAAATGAATCTCTAAAGGATGAAATTTTTGACTTAAAGAAAGTCATTGAGAAATGGACCTCTAGTAAAGTCTCCCTAGACCAATTGCTCACTAAGCAAGTGCCTGGTAACATTGTTCGTGCCTTAGGAGGAAGAGGGAAATGAAAAGAAACAATCTCCTCAAAGGAGGTCTTGTTCAATAAGGGTGATAACTCTCCCTCTGAGACTACACATGATGTCACCTCTAACGCTGAGTTTGAGAGTGATAATCAGGAACCTCTACCTCCTTTACCTAAACTGTCAGTGGTTGAGCCCATTGGTATATCAAATGATGTCATACCACATGCTGACTTGATTTAGACCTACAAAGTATCTGATAAGACTAAACATGTCATTGAAAAGGAATCATCAGTTAATACCATAAAAAAGGCTCAGGCCAAGACACCATCTGCCCCTGACTCAAAACCTAAAAAGAAGGCTGACTCTTCCACTGAAAAACTTCTTCTCACCTTAAGAAAAGAAGTGAAAGGACTTAAAGAACAGATAAAACCTTCATCTAACAACTCATTATGTATTTTACAATCAAGGAGTTCTAAGTCCGGTAAAGGCAAGGAAAAGGCTAGATTTAGGCCTTGTAAACACTATGGTTTCAAAATTTACCTCTCTAAGGACTGTTGTAATCAACCTCAGTGTTCCATTTGCCAATCTACTAACTACCTGACCAGAGAACACCCTAAACAAGTTGTTGTCAAGAAGACCCTGACTAAGCTAAAAGCTCAGTCATCTCAGGTGACATCTTCTAGGAAGACTCTCAAAATTCCTAAACCTTTCATACCCTGCAAGTACTGTAGGTTCAATGACCATCACTCAGTTGAGTGTGAATATTACCCTAGATGTGACATTTGTATAAGTATTGCCCATGAACCCTCAGACTCAGATTGTGACAAGAGAGTCATTCATAACAATAAGATACCCAAGATTGCTAATCAACAATCAAATGAACCTACTAAAAAGTGGGTTCACAAAAGAAACTAACTTGTTTTAAATATCTGTGCATGATTACTTAAAGAGATATATATGGTATCTAGATAGTGGCTGTTCTAGACACATGACATGGGTTAAACAATATCTGCACATATATTCAAATGAGTCAGGTCCTAAAGTGGTATTTAGAGATAACTCTTCAGGTGACATAGAAGGATATGGCTTAGTGAACTGCAATGGAATCACATTCACCAGGGTTGCTTATGTGAATGGTCTAAAACACAACTTGATCAGCATCAGCCAATTATGTGATGCTAACTTTAAAGTTCTGTTTACCAAGACTCAGAGAACCATATTCAACCAAAACAATGAAGTTGTACTGATTGCTCCAAGAATAAAGGATGTCTATATCATTGATATGTCATCCTACAATCAAGATAGCAACACCTGTTTCTTTTCCAAAGCATCCCACAGTGTAAACTGGCTCTAGCATAAGAGACTATCCCATCTCAACTTAAAAAACATCAACAAATTAGCCAAACAAAACCTTGTTGCTGGTCTTCCTTCTTTGACTTGTTAATACAAATAAACTGGTAAAAACGTTCATTTCTATCTAACGATCTTCCCATGTTTTGTCGATAACAAA
>BQNB010041913.1:0-12115 GCA_026074375.1 Tanacetum coccineum
TTAGGAGACAAACCCTTACCGCATCCATGTCGGACAAACCTAACCATGTTTTTTTATGTCTAAGAACTCCCAAAAGTTCAATCGGCTTTAATCTCTTTACACCTTTTTTGGTTATTTTTTCAAGAAATACACGCTCGCAAAAAGGACTAGATTTATTATGTTTTTCTGACACGGTACCAAATCAAAAACCAGTGATCAAACAAAACTCTTTCCGACCAAACTGTAACTAATGATCGCCAATATGGAATATAAGTGGAGGACAATCAGAAGGAATCTTAGAGACATATACCTGATGCTGCAACACATAATGCATCAAATGGTTATCATTGTCGTGCGACAAAATATCCAACCAAGGACCAAAAACAGTTTTTCTAAATAACCTTTCACGATTAGGATTCCTTTCCAAATGATCTTTAATTTCTTCAAGCAATTTAACACTAGACCTAACACAGATTTTTACATCATACAAGTCATTAGATTTAGCCATTTAATAATTGATAAACGGGGTGAGCGTCTGGTGTATAAATTAAGGGGGAGATTGTGTTGATGTGTTAAGGTTAACAACTGGTTAACAAGGATTAAGGAGGTGATTGCGTTGATGGGTCAGGGTTAACAAATGGTCAACTAGGATGTGTTCATGGTGTTGGGGGGAGGATGAGTTAGATGTGTGTGTTTTTTTTTTCTGTGTGTATTTTTTGGATTGTTATTAAAATAAAAGGTCAAAGTATAATAAAATATTATAAAAAGTGGTTGCCCTGATGTATAAGTTGCTCATAAGTATCTTACATATTTTATCCTTTAATAATAAAAAATAGGACACATGGCACATTCTTACTTAGTTGCCCAAAAGCCAAGTTGTTCTCGGACAATTTTATGAAATAATGTTTTTTGAGATAAGAATTTTTTTGGGCTACAAATGGAATTTTCCCTTTAATAAATACCAACCCAAGTTTTAGAGATATTAATAGGGTGATACTATAAAGACTCCTCTGACTCACCAAAAGTATATATGTTTTGTACTTTTTATCTTTTTTGTCTTTCTGTTTACAGTACAACACAGTTTTTTATCAGTTTATGTTTCGTACTTTTATCAGTTTAATACTTTGACTTGTTAAACTTTATAATTTTTGTTTCGTACTTTCCGTTTCACAATTTATAATATAAATAAAATTGTAAAAAAAACCAAAAAACATAGAGGGGATAGAAATAGCTTTTTAACATAGAGGGATGAAATAGGCTTTTTAAAATGAGTTTTACTACCTATCTCCTATATAAAGTTGATGATATAGGTCTACAATAGTTTCTTATCAGATACAGTCATTCAAAGTTTTCATTAAGGCTCATGTTATTTTACCCCCCCTAGAATCACCATTTGTAACCCCCCCCCCCCCCCCCGGGTTTTTTCCGGTTTTTTTTTTGTATTTTATTTTTTTTGTATTTTTATAATTTTGTATATGTTATAAAACTGTGACACGGAAAAAACGGAACGAAAAATATAAAGTTTAACAGTCAAAAGAGTCTGAAAACTGTCAAAATATACAGAACAAAAACTGCATTACAAACTGCGTTGCCCTGTAAACAGGAGGTACACAAAAATCTTGTTGGCACCTTATGGGCACTATTCAATGGTATTCATGGGGCGGGGGGTACCAATAGGGGTACCCGTTTATTAATACAAGTTTTTCAACTTCCCAATGACTCAATCACCTCAATGTACAAGTTGATATGTAACATGTGACGTATCAAAAATTGAACCTATTGTAAAGTTAACTTTGATAAGTTGGAAAGTACTACTTGATTAGACAATTACTTCAAAAGTAAACATAAACAAATGTGAAAACAATGTAATAATTTAAATTTTTTTTTGCATATTATTTTTTCCGGTAGTTCTTGGTTTTAGCGAAACGAGTTAAAAGTCGCGGCCGATAATTAATTTCTAACACGACACATGACCTAATTAAAAACCGAAATAAAAGCATCATATGGTTTAGTCTAAAAAATGTTATGGTCTACCCTTATAAGTTATCAAACATGACATATTCAGGTTGATGGTAGGGTAAACAAGCTAATTTGTCATCTCAATGTTAACGAAAATGAGAATGTTTTAAAGAATCTGAATAACGAAAATGAGAATGTTGAAAATAATATGGAACCTCTCAATGTTAACGTCGAAAACTTGCAACCCGCAAAAGAAACAGACACGTCTGACCTTAGCTGCCCACTTGATTTTGAACACTTGAAAAGGGGGTCCTCTAGCAGATGCTCTACTTCTTTTCCTAGACGCCGGAACAAAGATATTAAAGGTATCTCCTTAATACACGAACTATCAAGGCTGATTGAAGTGGGAAGCTCGTTGGGTTTCGATGTTATGGGCTGTCAAAAATCATTGAATCATATGATCAATGGAATAGGGGCTCATATTGTTGACAAATGAACGTGTTATCCATTAACATATGTGGCATGAAGAAAAGGAGGAAGCGTGTTTGGGTTAAAGATTTATGTTTCAAACATAACGTGTTTTTGGGTATTCAAGAATCCAAAATGACTAGATTAGAGCTTTTTCGTCTCAAAACTGTGTGGGGTAATTACACTTTCGATTATGCTTGTAGTTTGGCCCGTGGTAGATCGGGAGGCTTAATCTCCATGAGAGACCCAAATAATTTCGTGAAAGAAGATATTTGGTGTGACGATGCGTTCATTATTGTTAAAGGAAAATGGAAAAACTCGGTTGGATCTTGTTACATGGTTAACCTATATGGTCCTCATAACCCTACGACTAAAACCGTGCTATGGAACCGAATTCGTGATTTCATGCAATGTAATAGGGGTAATTACATTCTTTTCGGTGACATGAACGAGGTTAGAAATGCTCAAGAACGTCATGGCTCTTTTCTTTCTCTAGATAAATGAGCTGTGATTTTTATACAACTGTTTAATATTATCAGTTCTAATCTTATTGACCTTCCTTTGGGAGGTCACTCGTTTACCTAGATGAACAAACAAGGCACAAAGCTCAGCAAATTGGATCATTTTCTAATCTCCAAAGATGTTTTTAATGTGCTTCCAGATATCCAAGTTACTACTCTTGATCGCTTATGGTCTGACCATATTCCCATTCTCCTCCATTGCAACAAACACGATTTTGGTCCTATTCCCTTTAAAATTTATCACTCATGGTTTAATCGAGAAAGTTTTGATGAGCTTATCACTTCGGAGTTGTCCAACTTCATATCCTTATCATTTCATAAAAAACTGAAAGCCTTAAAGCCCATATATGGCCTTTTAATTTTCCAAGAACAACCTGCTAAGGTCTTAACAGCAGTTCCCCATCTTCCCTCATCCATATACAGTTGGTTATAACAGTCAGGCCTACTAAAATGTTGAAAATAATGGCTTGTTGGTCTGGTCATAGGTCTAGCAGCATGATTTCTCCAACCAGCAGAAACAAGTGCTGGTCTTGTTGAACTACCAGCAGGAACGTGTCTGCCAGCAGAAACAGTTGTTGGTCTATTCCTACTACCAGCAGGAAAAGCACTACCAGCAGTAACAGATGCTAGTTGATTCCTACTGCCAGCAGGAACAAATGCCGCTCTAGGAACAAATGAGGAAATATTTGCTACATTATTCCACATAGGTTTATTATATAATCCCAACAGTTTCTCATAAAAATCACAATCTGTAATCAAATGAAATTTACTACCACAAACAAAGCATGTCTTAGAACCAAAAGAATTGATTTTACAATGACTCCTATTGTTTATTCCACTCTTATTACTTATATTCCTATGAGTTTTTACATTCTCCTTAAAAGAAAAAGTAGGATCATCAATGGTGGAACTTGGTTTTTGGTCAGCAGTCTTTGACACTGTCTTGAAATCAACTGAACTAGAGGCAGAGGCTAAGTGTTCATTGGTCTTGGAGCTTGAGGACTTGACACTTGAAACACAGGATACAAAGCCAGTGGTCTGTGAGTCTGAGGACTTGTCACTGTTATCACAAGAGACAAAGTCATTAGATACAGAGTTAGTTTCAAAATAATTATTGGACTTTGAACCATAGGTAACCTGTGTATCATCAAGGTCAGGCTTGTTGGAAGGAGGCATGAATGTTCCTGTTATAGGTGAAGGAACATCATGCATTCCAACAGCTTTGACAAACCTGTCATAGAGAGGTTTCCCTTCTACATCCTCAGGTGTGGTGTCAAAGATGCTAGGGGCAGAGGGATCAAACACCTCATCTGATCCAAATTTCTTCATATCCTAAACCAAAATTTTGTAGTCTAGAGGGGACATGGAGCTATTGATCAGTTTGACCAGGTTTTTGGAAGACTCCTTCCATTTGTCAAACCTTGCCTTAGACTCCTCAAGTTTAACCTGATCATTCATTTTTTCAAGTTTAACCTGATCATTCAGTTTTTTAGTATATTTTAACATGTTTGTAGTGTTTTCTAAATCAGCAGTTAATATTCTAATTCTTTCTTCTAATGCTAGCTGATTGCTTTGGTACCATGCCTTCTGTTGTTCTAAGGTTTGTAATGTACTTTTATATGCTTGAACCTGGATATAACAATCTTTATATTGAACTTCTAAATTATCAAAATCCTTTTTAAGTTTAGCATATTTATATTCACAACCAAAAGGGCAAGTATGTACCTGAGAAGATAAACCCATAAGAGCAAATTCAGCAGCAGCATCAGAAACATCACCAGAGACATTAACAACATCATCACAGTAGCTATTACCGGGGGGGGGTTTTTAGCATTCTCCTCATCTCCAGCAATCATCCCATATACTTGTGCAACACCTTTTTCCACATCTTCACCTTCATGGTCTGACCAGTTTAACATTGAATCAACAGACAACAAGGCCTTGGGTTCTTCTGACTTATCCAGCTCCTTAAGTTTGAATGCAGAGTACCTTGCTTTAGAATCCAACTGCTTCCCTGTACATTCCCTAGCAAAGTGACCCAACTCTGAACACTTATAGCATTTGACCTTCTTCTTGTCAAACCTAGCAGCATCCCTGTTATTAAACTTCATCTTTCTTCCAGCTTTCTTTTCAAATCTGTTAATTCTAACAGAGAGCATTGCCATTTGCCATTTGATGTCTAATTCCTCCAAATCCAATTTTCCAATCTGATCAAAATCTTCATAAGTGATCTGCTGTTGTGGATCACTTTCAGCAACAAAGGAATGGAGAACACTTTCAATCACATTGCTAGAAGCATCAGCACTTGATGAAGCAGTGGTAAAAGTGATTGAAGGTGGTTGATTTTGTGAATCAGCATATGACATCTTTGAATTAGTGCTAGCAGCACTAATAAAGGCTGAATGGGTAGGAGCAGAAGTACCTCTTGAATCATAACTTGAGCCACCCTTCACATCAATTTCAAGGGTCCTAAGCTTGTTGTACAGATCATCAAAGCTTAGATAATCAAGACCACCCTTTGTTTTAAGAGTGATAGCCACCTGTGACCAAGAGGGTGGAAGTGCTCTGAGAAACTTCATGTTACAATCTTCATTGTCTGGCTTAGCTTGCATCTGATTAAGTTGACTCAATATCTTTTGAAACCTGTCATAGCCCTTATGCAGACCCTCTGATTCAGATACATTAATTCGATAACTCCCTGCTCTTTAGCTAGACTTCCTCATTTTCTTGGACTCATCATTACCTCCAAACCTGGCTTTGACAGCCAACCAGATGTCCCTTGCATCATCTAGATGATGAAAATCAGCCATGTGATCCTCAGGAAGAGACTGAAGCAATATTGTTCTTGCTTTTGTCTCTCTTTGAACAACAATGTGTTCCTCAACAGAAACAGGAGAAAGTATCATAATATTTCCTTTTAGATCTCTTCTTGTCTTTTTCTTGCTGTTTCCATTTAGAACAATGTTCCACAAGTTGTGATCACTGTTCATGATCTAGTACTCCATCTTCATTGCCCACGTCTCATATTCATCCTTCTTTAAGTAAGGAAATTTTGCATTATTGTTTGAGACAGTGGTTGTGTGATATTGTTGGAATTGCTGCTGAGACTGTGTGTTTTGTGAGGTTTGAGAGTTTTGAGAGTTCTGAGAGTTTTGAGTATAGTTTTGAGACTCAAATTCTGGTTCAGAGGTTGACACAGAGAACACAGGTTCAAATGTTGATGGGAAAGAGAATGTTGGTGATGGTGTTGGCATAGAGAATGTTGGTGATGGAATTGGTGAAGTCATTGTGAAGTTTTATGAGAGAGAATGGTAAACTTTCTTTAACAGAGGCTCTCTTCATGCTCTGATACCACTTGTAGGTCCAACCCTAGATAGATCTTCAAGCCTGTTAAGGTTGTAGAGTACTTATGTAATCACAAGCAACTCTAAGAGAGACTCTAACAAATTAAACTATTGTTTACGCGGAATATAAACAACAGAGTTAAAGAAGAATTACTCAAACAATGATCCTCTATAGATCTTTTCTATTAACAATAAAAGTGTTTTTCGATATATCTTTTCTAAACCTATTCCAATGTTTCTTTATGCATAAGAAACCCCAAATCGGTAATTCCTATCATAACGCATAAATGAGATCAAGCCTATCCCAAACAAACTTCTAAACATAGTAGGAGATTATGCCTCATCACTAACAAACTTCTAAACATATCTCGGTTGACTATTACTACTAAGCAGCAGGAAGACAAATGCTACCCGCAGGAACCCTTTTCACTAACCGCATGAACTATTAAATTACACTCTACTAGCAGGAACTACATACCTGCCAGCAGGAACTATACATGTCTAACAGCAGGAACTATACTTAGTACAAAATTAATAATTCCTAACACCCAAGATCAGACAATGGTACGCCTCTCTCAGAAACAATGAAAACTCTCGAAAAAAAGATGTTATAAAGGCTATTAAGATTTTGGAAGACAAAATTGAGGAAGGTTCTGCTTCTAACGAAGATCGTGATTCTCAATTAAAGCTCCTCCATGAGATCGATAAGCTTGATAATTTCGAGGCTATGGACAATATTCAAAAGTCACGCATCAAATGGGACGTTGAAGGCAATGAGAACTCCAAATTCGTTCATTGCTTGATTAATCAAAAATGCAGAAGTAACTCCATCAAAGCCATCATGCACGAAGGTGTTTGGATCACTGAGCATCTTCTTGTCAAAGAGGTTTTCCTTAACTATTTCAAGCAAAAATTTCAAGCTAATGATTCTTTGATCGACTTCCCTTCTACCACCACCTCGTCAAGGCTTAGTGATTGTGATCGTGCTTTAGTAGAAGCTAACGTCTCCATGGATGAAGTAAAGGTTGCGGTGTGGGATTGTGGTAATGATAAAGTCCCCGGTCCCGACGGTTACACTTTCGCTTTTATTAAGCGATATTGGGACATTCTTAAAAACGATATTCTATATTTCGTGAATTTGTTCCTTTCTTCAAGAAAGATGCCTCTTGGCTCCAACTCCTCTTTCATTACTCTCATTCCCAAGGTGAGTAATCCGATTAATGTTAATGATTATCAGCCTATATCTTTAATAGGTGTTCACTACAAAATCATCGCTAAAGTGCTTGCAAATAGGCTTTCTAAAGTGGTTGATAAAATTATTAGTCACGAGCAATCCACTTTCATCAAGAGTCGTCAAATTCTCGACAGGTCACTCATTCTTAGTGAGGCTATCAATTGGTACAAGAAAAGAAAGAAAAGGATGTTACTGTTTAAAGTAGATTTTGAAAAGGCTTTCGACTCGGTTAGTTAGAGATATCTTGATTTCATGTTATGCAACCTTGGTTTCGGTCTAACATGTAGGTCATGGATTAAAGCTTGTCTTGAATCCTCTTGGACCTCGATCTTGATTAATGGCAGCCCTACTTCCGAGTTCAATGTTAGGCGAGGCTTGAGACAAGGAGATCCCCTATCTCCTTTTTTGTTTCTAATCATTATGGAAGGTCTTCACGTGGCGCTCACTAATTCTGTTCATAATGGCCTTATTCGTAGTATTAACATTGGTACTTCTGATATAAACCTAAGCCACTTATTCTTTGCCGATGATGTTATAATTACCACAGATTGGAGCACACATGATTTGGATAATATCATTCGCATCTTCCAAGTTTTCTTTCTAGCCTCCGGTCTGAAATTTAACATCCAAAAGTCTAGTATCTGTGGAATTGGAGTGTCTACCAATGATATTCAGATTATGGCTGCTAACACGAGATGTAGTGCGAGCTCGTTTCCTTTCACGTATCTAGGCTTACCTATTGGTTCTAACATGTCGCTCGTTGTTAATTGGAAGCCTTTGGTTGACAAATTTCATTCTAAACTCTCTTCTTGGAAAGCTAATCTATTTTCCTATGGTGGTCGTTTAACTTTTATCAAAGCCGTCCTAGGGAGCCTTGGTATTTATTTCCTTTCTCTTTTTATAGCCCCTGCCATGGTTTTGAAGTCCCTGGAGAAAGCTCGTGCGTCTTTTTTGGGGGGCGCTCGCATGATTCAAAAAAGCTCTCATGGTTGAAATGGTCTAACGTGTTGGCCTCTTATGAGAAAGGGGGTCTTGCTATTGGTAGCCTAAATTCTTTTAACCTTGCTTTGCTTCACAAATTGAGATGGCGTTTCTTCTCTTCTCCTGATTCTTTATGGGTCAAAGTTATTAAAGCTCTTCATGGTTCTGAATGTGGTTTCGATCTTATTGGTTGCAAATTCAACGGTATTTGGTCTAAGATTGTTGGGACTTCTAACTACCTTCATTCGAACTCTATTCTTCCCATGGATTCCATTTGTTTCCAGGTGGGTTATGGATATCTTATCCGGTTTTGGAAGGACATTTGGCTTGGTGATTCTCCATTGTATACCCGGTTCAACAGGCTCTACCAACTGGAACAAAAGAAGAATTTTTTGGTTGTGGATCGTTTATCTAATGGGCTATGGTCGTGAAATTGGTCTTGTGATAATCTTGGCATCCGAAATTCTTCCCACCTTAATAACATGATGGCAGAAATCAACCATACCGGGATTAGTGATGAAGCGGACAGATGCATATGGTCTCTTGCGCATGATGGGACGTTCAATGTTGGGGATTTGCGTCGCCTAATTGATGATCGCACGTTGCCTTCTTTGGACACTAAGACGACTTGGGATAAATCTCTTCCTCGTAAAGTAAACATTTTTATTTAGCGTTTGAAGTTAGATAGGCTCCCGCATCTCCTTAATCTTTCTTCTAGAGGTATTGAAATTTCGGAGATCTCTTGTCCTACATGCAACGGTAACGTGGAGTCTAATATTCATATTTTTTTTCGAATGTATCTTTGCCAAGGAGGTTTGTAGGATTGTTAGAAGGTGGTGTGATGATCCTTTCCCTCTTTTCGATTCCAAAGCTCATTGGATTGATTGGTTGAACTCATGGCCTGCTCCTAAAGTCAAAAAGCATCGTTTATTCGTGATTATTGCGGCTTCTTTGTGGCTCATCTGGCGTTATCGTAATGATGTCACTTTTAACTTTCATTCCTTAAGGAAAAGTGACGTTTTTTATTTTATTTGTTTTTATTCTTTTTCTTGGCTTAAACATAGAGGCCATTTGTCTAGTAGTTGGATTGATTGGCTTAAGTCACCTATGTAATTTCTAGCGCCTTGCTAGTTTTTTAATAAAATTGCCGCCGTTCAAAAAAATTGTCATCTCATTTAGCTTGTTTAACTAATAAGGGTGCGTTTGGTTGAGGTATATGGGAATGGAGGTATGGGTGTCAAAGTTATATATGATGTTTGTTATGTGGTAATGATTTCATCAAACCCATAACACCTACCAATTATGATAGAAGTGCATATGGATGACTATGAAACTATCATGTGTTCTATCATTTTTTCTATCTAAAACAAATAATTATTTATCTTATTTTTTCTCTCTCATACTCACAATGTGCATATTTAATTCCAAATTGGCCCACCACTGTATAATCTTTCACCTTAAAATTTTATTTATTATTAGTTAAATAAATCCACTAATGTTTAATACCCATGTTTTAAAAAAACAAACCAAACACGATTAATAAAATCATCATACCGAATCTCATACACTCTTTATATCAAAGTCATACCTATAGTGATTCCCGGTAGGAAACAAACGCACCCTAAGTATAAATGTGTAATCCGTTAGATTGTGAGTAAGTTGGTTAAAGTTGACACATTTAATTGGTCCATATAGTTAAACATGTCATTTTTGGATTGAGTCGTGTGAATACATCAACATGGATATGTTAATTTAACTTATAAGTCCCTAACACCAACATTATGTTATAGAGTTTACTTTTTGAGAGAAAAGAAAGGAAACCAAATGAAACAAAAATAAACTTGTGTTCTCTAGTTTTTTTAATTGAAAGAAAAGAAAAGATGATGAAGAAAATGAAAGGGAAATCTTGTTCCTCCAAAATGGAAGGAAAGTGAGATTTGCAATGTCAAACGACAAAATTCTCCTTATTCTATTAGGTTGAGCAAAACTGACCGAAAACCGAGCCGAACCGGTTTAATCAAAATCGAACCGACCTTACTCGGTTCGTTTTCGGTTTTATATATTTATAGTTTTCGGTTCCTGCTTTGGTTTGGTTCAGTTTCGGTTTGGCTCGGTTCACTTTGGTTCGGTTCTCGGTTCACGTTTGTATCAAAATCGGTCTTCAGTTCGGATCGATTTTGATCAGTTCAGTTCGATTCGGTTTTGACCCGATGCTCAACCCTAGTTAGAATTGATCAACTTGTTATGCTTTATGCACAACTCAAGAACATAAAACTTATTACTTTTCTTTTTCTTTTCCTTCAACTTAATAACACAAATATTTTTACAAAATATCTAATATTTTCTTTTCTTTACCTTTTTCTTCTTTTTTACTTTCTTTTCTTTTTGTCTAAAACTCAAAAACGCAACGTAAATTCCAAATAGAATAAGCTACACAAATAATTATTGTAGTTTCCACAAAATTGTAAATACACCTCTCGATATCCAAGATATAATGCATATAGCTTTAGGGTTCATTTGTTTGTATAACTGGTTTAAGATTCAAAATTTAGGTGGTGTTTTGGTTTTAAGTGGTTTTAGAAAATTAGGGTTTAGAGTCGGATTTGAATTTGGTTTAGGTATGAAATAAAGTAGAATAAAAGATAATAATAATATTTTATTTAAATAGTTATTTTAATTAAAATAATAAATAAGATATAGTAGCGTTGATACTTTTTATTACTAAACTATCTAATGAAAAGGTAAACTGTGACGGTGTATAATAAGGTAAGGCCTATTATTGAGTATGAATCAACCATATTACTCTCTCTTCTTTGGATTCACTTTTTATTCACCATGGCTTACTTTTATGGTATTAATATTGTATCAAACGAAATTTTATGGAAATATATCATTACTTGATTGTGGAAGTATCCTAACAAATGCCTCAGATTTGGATTTGATGAAACAAATGAAAAGAGAGAAATAATTATTAACTATAAAATAAATGTTTTATAATCTTACTAAAATAGAAAAATAATAATAATGTTATAAGAGATAGATAAAGAGAAGATGGAGATAGACCAGAATTTTTAACAGGGTGTTAAAAAAAATTATGATTGTTAGTATTATAGTTGCTTTATAAAAAATTTATTAAGCAAAATTAGGTGTTGCACATACTCTAAAGTTGCCCAGAAAAGAGACATTTTATAAAAAAAAATGGGTGTGACTCGTGCCACACCCGGCTTCTATGTGAGTCCGTCCCTAAGAATATGCGTAGAAACATTGCATCTTGTAAACAATTGCAAGAATGTCTCAATAGAGTAAACATATAATACGAGGGTCAAAAAGATGGATTTCAAGCTATTTGTCAACTTGCCTTTTGTTTTTGTCACTAACGTATAACAAAAAGGTAGTATGAAAATTATTTTATACATATAAAAAGTAGAAGGCACAACATGTACATTAAAAACAAAAGCAGAGAAATCGATCTATCGATGTCTTCCTGCGTAGAAGGCCCAATGGGATCCATTATCCATATCTTCATTAACCTTCTAATCCATGTATTTAACGAGTCGGTATTTGACCCGCGCGTTGCGGCGGGGGCTAATTTGTTAGTCCGGCGTGTTGGTTAAGCAAGTTTTGTTACT
>BQNB010041913.1:14596-35081 GCA_026074375.1 Tanacetum coccineum
AATTGAGCTTTAAACTTGTCAATTGTTCTATCGACTTTCATCTTCCTTTTGAAGATTCACTTGCAACTTAGGTTTGCAACCAGGGGGTAAATCAGACAAAACCCATGTATTATTTTCCATAATAGAACCAATATCATCATCAATTGCTTCTTTCCAGAAAGTGGCATCTTGAGATTGCATAGCCTTATTATAGGTTCTAAGATCCTCCTCTATATTATAGCAGTAAGAGTATTGTGATTCAACTTGATCTTTTGATCCCTCAACTAACTACAGTTGAATCAGAACCATATGATTTAGCTTTTCTAGCTCTTTTACCTCTATGAGTTAATAGAAACAGAGTCATCAGGTTCAATAACATAAAACCTATATGCCTTGGAATGCTCAGCATATCCAACAAAGATGCAGTCAATACCCTTTTCACCCAAAGTTTTTCTTTTTGGGTCCGGAAGCATAACAACGGCACTACAACCCTAAACCCGCAAAATTGACAGGTTGGGTTGTTTCTTATACCAAAGTTCATATGGGGTAGTCTTGTTCTTTTTATTAGGAACCCTATTCAATAAATAGCAAGTCGTTAACATGGCTTCTCCCTAGAACCCTTTACTCAAACCCGAGTAAGATAACATAGAATTAACCATTTCCTTAAGAGCTCTATTTTTCCTTTCAGCAATTAATTTATTGATGGTTCACAAAGTGATCCATGTAATTGTAACCGTTTTTCACTTTCTTATAAATTCACCTTTAACATAAAACCTATATGCCTTGGAATGCTCAGCATATCCAACAAAGATGCAGTCAATACCCTTTTCACCCAAAGTTTTCTTTTTTGGGTCCGGAAGCATAACAACGGCACTACAACCCCAAACCCGCAAAATTGACAGGTTGGGTTGTTTCTTATACCAAAGTTCTTATGGGCTAGTCTTGTTCCTTTTATTAGGAACCCTATTCAATAAATAGCAACTCGTTAACATGGCTTCTCCCTAGAACCCCTTATTCAAACAAGAGTAAGATAACATACAATTAGCCATTTCCTTAAGAGCTCTATTTTTTCCTTTCAGCAATTAATTTATTGATGGTTCACAAAGTGATCCATGTAATTGTAACCGTTTTTCACTTTCTTATAAATTCACCTTTTCCAAAAGTCATAGGAATAATAAGAAAGTAACTGTAATCTTTATTATCATTAAATATAAAGATATGATATTCCTTTTGTCATTGTTTAATTCATTAACCTTGAACCAACTAGACAAAAGCCTTAGACCTTAGATGCCCTTATTCATAGAGAAATACAAGTATATAAAACTTCAATGTTAATGAAACTCATTTTTGTTTCATGGACAATTCATTTTCCAAAAATACCGATCAAGACAACGCATGCCCTACTTATACCATCGGTAGATCATGAGGAAAAACAAAGACCACCATTAAAGCGTGTCTTTTATTCAAATCACGTTATGTGATTTACTGTACTTTGAACATCTAACTAGTATGACCATGAATTTAATAGCCGATTTCACTCACATAACAAATATACGAAAGTCACTTTGATAGAAAAAGTTTAACATGGATAAAAGTCAAACAAGCACAGACAGAGAGTCTATGTTTAAATATACATCATGCATATATTTACATTTATCTTTTATGCAAATAATCAAACAATTAAATTGCAAATTAATTTACTGTTAAACATGCACATTCATAAAAACCAAAGTAATTCTAAAGAATCATCAATTAACAGGTCGAC
This sequence comes from Tanacetum coccineum, assembly GCA_026074375.1. Classification (NCBI taxonomy): domain Eukaryota; kingdom Viridiplantae; phylum Streptophyta; class Magnoliopsida; order Asterales; family Asteraceae; genus Tanacetum; species Tanacetum coccineum. The sequence continues at coordinate 16,341 of BQNB010041913.1, forward strand.
TATCATGTAGCAGGATTCAATAATCTTTTCCACCACTTTTCATATCATATTGCCATGTCTATGGATAAACATTGGAATTAAATATAGAGTTCCATAATTCCGCATAACTTAGAAATCAAAACTTTGATTTCCAAGTTTACAAAGTCCTTATCCATTTGTCACAGAGGCAATGAAAATATCAGACGAGTCATATTAGACAAATATCACAATGATAACTCATGATTCATCATTTTAAACAAATAAACTACTAAGGCACATATGCCTTCTTTCATTCAGTTTCACTTAACAGTATGAACTTAAATGATGTGATCATATTTCCATGTTTGAGATTCATCACGGAATTAACCGCCAAAACTAACAATTCACGCCATTAATAAAATGATTTACACTTTATTTTATCCGTTTTACCACGCATGAAAACAACCCATAAATATCATGCATCAAAATATCAAATTGATTTTAACACACAATTTTATCATTATAATCATATATATCAATATAAGTTTCATGCAATTTATATCATGCATATTATGTTCCAGACCGAAAGATGAATAGAAATTTGTATACCAGTAAGTATGGTTATACCACTACCAAAAAGTTGTGTATTTAAAGTGATAAACTTCCCTTCTCAAATACACAAGAAAAACATACATACAGAAAGTTTTACTAAACCATACTCCCCCATTTTCTGCTACCGCCATTGTTTTGTGTAGTTTTGGTTACTGCCGAACATACACGTGTTGGCTGCATCAAATCATGGGGCTTATACAACTGTAGACTCGCAGAAAATAACAAGTTCGTATTAAGCTTAAAGGACAAGAATTATTCCGTGCAGTTTGTGTTCTTTTGTTTCAGGTCTGCACCAAGTATTCATTGCTGTTCCAAGGGTTCAAAGGTTGATGTTTGGGCTATTTAATTATGTGTTGTTCGGGGTTTTTAGTTTTGTTTCTGACATATACTACAACACACATTACATAAAAGGAATATAAGGAAGATTTGCTTGACTACCACGCTAAAAACGAGGAAATAACTACAAGTCAAAGACACCACTACATTGACTAATTCATACAGTATCTCTTAATAAACTATTTGGACTTCTTTAAAGTAAAATAATACTAATATTTGAATGGTGCAAATATGTTTGTTACGTATGGACTGTTGAACCATATGAAGACTTGTCTTCATGCACATGCACGTATCACACATACGAATGTCATATATACATACTCATACATAACCGCTAAAAAAAGTTTTATTAAAGCCAATGAATTGAACTGAGAAAATTAACTATGCACTTAATAATCTACAATAACTAATCACAACTGTAAAGAATCAAATGCTTGTTTAAGAAAAATAAAATCAAGAACTAAAAATTAAGTTACATTCACACCATCAGGATGCCTACAAGTTCACAAACGCAAAAGAAGAAAGGCACGTAAACTTTCTCAACTGAGTTACATGTTACAAACAATATTACTTACAAATAGTATTACGAACCTTAAACCACATTTTGTAGAGAAAGTAAAAGTACTTGGATCTCCATTCTTTGCTAGCAATGAGAGGAACAATCATGGCCCAAAAGCTGATTATATATCCAAGAACAACGCTGATGACAAGTCCCCAGTTCACTACATCTGATTCATCATCGTTTTGGTCTTTTTCACCTCCAGTATTTGCATCAGGCGAGATCCCTTTGTTTTCGCATAGCTCGGAAAGTGGAGGCCCGCATAGCATGTTACCCATGAAGCTAGACTCGTTGAAGGTCTGGAGTTGAGTACCTGTTGGGATTTGTCCTGTCAACTTGTTGAAAGATAAGTTCAAGGAACTTAATAAAGACAACCTTGATATGCTCCAAGGAATTCTTCCATCAATCTCGTTGGCAGACAAATCAAGAGACTCAAGTAATGTCATCGTACCAATCTCCTCCGGAATTTTTCCTGTCAAATGATTACCTGACAAATTCATCCAGCGCAACCCTAACAAGCCCATAATTTCCTTGGGAATGGACCCGTAGAACTCTGACAAATTCATCCCAAGCGACAACCCTAACAAAGCCATTAATTTCCTTGCGAATGGACCGTAGCAGCCTGCTTACTCGAGTGATCCAACGTTGTGACCAAAATAGAGAATGCTGGTATATTTATAATTCCTTTCACTTTAGCCACACAAAGTACAGAAATGCCTCTGCCAAGAACTTTTACTTGAAATGGCACATCATATAGCACAAATGGTCTCAACTCGCGTCTTTCAAACATGCTGCTGAAGTTGTAAAAGCATGTTGGTAAAGTACCTGAAAGACTATTATGTGCAAGAATCCAACATATATGGATAGAAGTGAGACGACATAACAAGTTTCAACTGGATTTCAAACGTCGAGCCTGTTTGACCTCAGGTGAGCAGACTTCAACTGTGTTTCTTCTCTCCCTATCAACATCGGTATCCTTCCATGAAATATCATTCATGAAAGCTCTAAAATTGCAAGGCTTTGTTTCAATTCAAAGACGATGCACGGTATGTCTTACCAGAGTAGATTGTTTGTTGCGGATGTTGAATGATTTCGAGAGTGTGTATACTCCTATCGACTGTATTGTGGTAACTTTCACTAGAAATTAATTATTGTTCTGAAGCTTATGACTGATAAATTTGGCCAATTTAACCAACACACCTCTGGATATAACACACCTGGAAAGGTTGTATCATTGGAATAGATCACAGAACCTTTAGACGATACTAGATTTTCTACACACTTGGGCTCAGATGGATCAAGAGTTCCTGAATGTGTGATTGCTGATATATCTAGAAAACCAAAATTCACTTCATTGAGCGTTTCAGGTATGGGCCTTCTGAATATAATTGTCACTTAGTTCTAACCACCGAACTTCCACGGTGACATAGGAAGACTATAACATATCTCGAAAACAAAAACCCTCGGTACGATTCAAGGATGCTTAAAGTAATTATTATTAGATATGTGCTCCGTAAAACCAACTCAGGCATGGTATCTTGAAATTTATTGTGTTGGACTTTGTACAAAATCCCCCACAAGTTTGTTTGTGACTGAATCCATGAAGGAAAGTGAGGGCCTAGATTCCATGAACCTATTCTGAGGATACCAACTTGGAAAGGGGTGTTGGACAATAATTGTAGTAAGTCTTGTATTATGTAAATAGTATAGAACATAAAGGACCAATTAGGGGGGAAATGTTGGACCCAGTTATTATCACTCAGCTTTAGCGTTAACGTGTTTCCCTCTGCCCTTAAGGTGTTCAAAGCTGTGAGGTTGGCAAAATGATCTTCAGTTAGTAAACCTGACAATGAATTATGATGCACGCTCAAGAGATCCAAATTCCCAAGCTTGCCCAAACTCTGAGGTAGAGTTCCACTAATCTTATTGAAAGAAATCTCTAAAAATTTCAATGATGTTAAGTTTCCGACTGAATCAGGGAGCTGACCAGAAAGCAAGTTAACATTAAGCCTCAACTCCTCTAAGGATGACAATCTTCCTAAGGAATATGGAATTGTACCAGAAATTCTATTGAATGCAAGATCAAAAATAACCAAATTCTGAAGTTGTCCTATTCTATCTGGAATATGACCAAAAAGGCGGTTTGCAGAAAATGCTAAGTACTCCAACTTAGGTGATTTGCATTCACATAAATTATTGAGAAAATCAGATACATTTCCACTATAGAACATATCTCGGAGATCAATAAAAGTCAAGTTGCAAAGGTTGTGAAATGAGTTTGGTAAGGTCTCCAATATTTGATTTTGTGACAGGTCGATACTAACAAGAGAAGTCATTTTGGAAAGATCACTAAGAATCGGTGCTGAAATGTTGCAGGTATTAACATCAAGGACCTCTAGACTAGTTAGGCTCGACAAGCCCCTCAAAACTGATATTGAATTCATAAAATCATTTTCAGCAACATGAAGAACTTTTAGATTAGTCAAATTATGAAAACCGCTGACTCTATCAGGATCCGGACCATGCAAAAGGCATCTTGTCAAATCCAAGTAAACTAGCTTACTTAGACTAAAGATCCACCTCGGCATGGAGCTGTTAAATATGTTAAATGAAAGATCGAGGTTGGTAAGTGAAGTTAAGTTAGTGCTACTTAGATGTTGAGGGATTTGAGAAAGATTACATGAAGTCAAGTGCAATTCCACCAGTGAAGGAAGGGTGTTGATTACTTGAAGCCAGTGATCAGACGCACTGTTTAGATCATAACTAGACATATCCAGATACTCCAAATATTGAAGATTCGATAGCCAGTGCAAATCCTTCACATGATTATTACTTAGCCAAAAATCAAATCTGAGATCAAGAACAACCAACATGGACAAATTTCCCAGTTCATAAGGGACTCCACCTTGGAATTGTGACATTGACAGATTCAAATATCTCAAATTCCCAAGAGAGCCGATGAAACTAGGAATCTGAATTTTGTTAAAACTGTTGGAGCTCAAGTCTAAGTACTTAAGTTGCTTTAATGACACCAGAGACGGATTCACGTCTCCTCCTAGCATCTGCTCAGGATCATGTCCTCGGAGATGAAGTTCATGGACATGACCAGTAACATTATCACAAACGATCCCAGCCCAACTACAACATTCGATGTACTCGCTGCTCCATGAAGAGAGACGGTTGGCATCATCTACGAGATCATGCTTAAACTGCAAAAGCGCCACTCTCTCGTTCTCAATGCACAAGTTGCCACTACACACACAATTGCTACACAATATTGAAGCAATTAGAAACAAGAAGAATGTGAAAGTATTCATATGTAAATGTGATTAATTATATATTGATATTAGATGTTTTCAGGTAAATATATATAGGCATGCAGTGTACGTACTATGCAAAAGCTATATATTCCAAATAATTAGTTATGCATGGTCAAGAGTCGTTCATTTTTGTCTATATATGCTACGAAACTTCAATTCTTTGTTCATACAAGAGGGTCCTCAACATAATTTCTCGTAGAATAATAAACGTTAGGAAACCAATATGAATGTGAACACATTTGGATTAATCATTTATATTTTGGCAAAAGTAGGTCAAGTCCAGTTTACTTTACCTTTTAGATGGGATGTTTCATTTCCTTATGAACTTTCCTCTCTTTCGAGGAGTGATATGTATGTCTCTTGTTTGGTCTTTTAATAAAGTTTTAGTTCAAAAAAAAAATAAAAAAATTTCCTTACCTAGTACAGTAGTACTAGTACGTAATTCTAGAATAACACAAAGTGAACCAAGTCCAAGGTAAAGCGCTATTTGTTTTACTCTTTTGAAACTCAGGTTGACACGGTCAATTGCACCAGAACCAGTTGGGTTATCATAAGCCGGTATGAGAAAAATTCTTGTTGAACCGCTGGTCGAATCGTATAATGGGAGCTCTATTGGTTCGATTAGAGAACCAATTTTAAAAAATTTGTTTGTTTATTAACATGTCCAAATCCGATTTGAATATTTGAATGCGAATATATGGCAGAGAAGACCGAATCTTGTTCAATTTAATTTGAATCAATGACAGAGAAATCTGAACATAAATCCTATATACTCCCTCCGTCACATATTAAGTGTCCAGTTGGACTATTTTGAGTCTTTTTTCATCAACTTTGACCGTAAATATTTTTGTTTGTGTTATATAATACTTAATAAAAATTATACCAATGAAAAATACATTAAAAATTTAATTCGTTCATATATTTTGCATCAAATATCATATACCATAAAAAGAAATAATTAAGGTCAAAGTTGAAGAAAAAAGACTTTAAAAAGTCAAACTGGACACTTAATGTGAGACGGAGGTAGTATTATTTTATTTTTAAGGAAATGATCACTGCTGTGAACTGCTTTAAACCTACATTTCCAACATCATTTACAGCTTGAGTGACCAAACGTTTCATCACAAAAGACATTTATAACCAAATTATTGTGAAAAGATGTGAAGGTTGGCATCAGGCGATTGCATTTGGTCACTGAAGCTGAAGCTAACGTGGGAAATGCAGGTTTAAAGCAGTTGCAGCAGGCAATATCACTGCTGTTCACAGCAGTGATCATTTCCCCTTTATTTCTTTGTACAAATGTCTAGATGTGATAATTTATAGTTTTTACAATTTATATTAAAAAAATTGCATTGATGCGAAAAACAAAACTTTTTTTAACAAGACAAAAGTAATTTCAAGCTCATGTTTAGACTATTTGTTCCGCAGTTTTGTTTGAAACATGAGTTGTATTGCTTAAAAGGATTCCAATGTGATTGGAATCTCTATCATCATTATTATCAGGGGTGACTATTTTTCGCTTGTGACACAATATATTAATATTGTTAAAATAATATTCGCACTAAATACACTAATTTTTTTATGACATATGTCACACTTTTATGCGGATTGAATAAAACAAAATAAAATTTGAGATACTTAATAGTTAATACATCTAACAAAGCTCACATTTAAACCAAAAATATCAAGCAAGCAAGTGAAGCAACGTATCAATATTCAAGCATAATGCCACATTATCATGATAATATTTCATAAAGAAACTACTTGATGAAACAAATTAAGAGACTTCAATCTAAGTCGTCAAATTCCCCATCGTCATCATCATCTTCAAATGTGTATCGCTCCTTATTGTGATCAGATTCATCCTCCTTGACATCTTCTTCTTTAGTTTCACTATTCTCTAAAACCACAACGTCATCATCTTCATCCAAAGGTTTTGTCTAGAACTAGACCCTCCCCTTTCCTTTCCCCTTGAGCTTGAACTAGCATAACCATCACTGGATCTAAGATTATAGTTTGACTCGTCTACGTGGCTTTGACCCTTCCTTGCTGGTACATCCTCATAATATTATAGTTCGACTCGCATCATTGGATCTAAGTTTTTGGTTTGTGACTTGCAAGAAGCCTCTTCAAAAAGTAGACAATATACATATGACGTGAAGTGATTACATATGTGTCAAATTAAAAAGAGAAGTTGAATAAATAGGGGAATATGAAGAAAATTGGAGGCGCTTGTTTTACTATATTGCATGTATTTAATTTTTTTTATTAGGGTTATTATTTAGTAGATTATATATAAAGGCCCATGTGGTTTTGTATTTGTGTCTCAATATTAAAATAAAAAGGCCCAAAACCCGTTACATGTGCTAGGCACGACTAGTCCCAATGCGCAAAATCGCACGGCGCTGCGATTTTTATGGGATTTATGCATGTTGTGAGCCTCGATCTAAAAAAATCCCAAAGGCTGGAGCCTCGAGGGATTTAGGGAGTAAGCGCGCCTTAGGCGCGATTTTTAAAACATTGTACTAAATAACTTAATAAAACTAATATTACTGCTATAGATGGTCCAATACTGAATAAACGAGTATCTCCTCTAGATGAAGAAGATTCTCTTTGAAAAGTAATTTGGTACCATCGCTCTGCAAGAATTTGTCAATATTTCCAATTCAATCGTCTTGTCTTGTTCCTAGATGTTCTATAGGAAAAATTGTCATTTCGTTCCTCCACGGAGAACCTTTTATTCTAAATTCTAAATCACATGATAAGAAGAAAATTCACTATCTTTCTTTGATTACAGTATCAAGATTCATTTATATCTATATAATATATTCTATAGATATAAATATTTCTGTATTTAGATGCCACTACGAAGAAGTTCCGGGAGATACTCCTTTGTTTAATAGCCCTGGGGCTATTTACAACTATCCAATTAAGAATTCTTAGATGTATTAGTATTGCAATCATCGATTCCCCCGAGAGGCCATAATTGCCGCGGGTTATCATAAGCCGGTATGAGAAAAATTCTTGTTGAACCGCCAGTCAAATCGTATAATGGGAGCTCGATCGGTTCGATCAGAGAACCAATTTTAAAAAGTTTTTTTGTTTATTAGCATGTCCGAATCCGATTTAAATATTTGAATGTGAATATATGGCAGAGAAGACCGAATCTTGTTCAATTTAATTTGAATCAATGACAGAGAAATCTGAATATAAATCCTATATATTATTTTATTTTTATGTACAAATGTCTAGATGTGATAATTTATAGTTTTTATAATTTATATTAAAAAAATTGCATTGATGCGAAAAACAAAAAAAATTTAAAACAAGACAAAAGTAATTTCAAGCTCATGTTTAGACTATTTGTTCCACAATTTTGTTTGAGAAACGAGTTGTATTACTTAAAAAGATTCCAATGTGATTGGAATCTCCATCATCATTATTATTAGGGGTGACTATTTTTCACTCGTGACACAATATATTAATATCGTTAAAATAATATTGTATTATTTAAACTTATATCTGTTTTTTAAGTACATGGATAGAAGTTGACAATCTCTAAAATATGGAAGTTTGTCCCAGTTCTAGCAAAGTCTAAAGTTCAAGGGCTTAGGTGTATTATTCTAGCCTATATAAGTTGGGCGTCAGCTAGGGTTTTGGTCACCTTCTTTGATACGATTTTGTTTATCTCTCATGTACTCTCATCTCTGATCTTTGATCACTTGTATCTATCAAGATATCTTTCTCATATATCTTGTGTATTGATTCTGTTGTTATCAATCTTAACCAATCTCTTTATTTGTTTAAGATCTTGAGTGTTGAGTGAATATTATAGTGAGGATTGATTGGATCTACATAGTAAGGACAATCTAACATTTACTTTGTATTTGTATTGGTTAGCACCTAGTTAGGGACTAATCTTCTTGTATTTTGAGTTTATAATAAAATCACTAAGGGGAGGTTGGTTGAGTGATATATCTGGTGTTCTTGGTTGTTGATTTGATACTTTTAACATGGTATCAGAGCCAATAATCGCCTTGATTATTTGGTTCTTGATCGATTGGTGAAATTAGTGTTTCATCGATTTTTTAGGGTTCTTGATTCGGTTGTTGTATGTTGCATTTTGGTGGTTGGATCTTGGTTATTGAGGGGTTTATTGGTGTTTGGAATTGTTTAATTACTTAAATTGATAAATTAGGGTTTTCTTGAGAAACTCTAATTTTTCCTATTTGGAGGTTTTCAATTCTTGGTGATTAGCTGTTGATTTTTGGGTTGATTCTTCTTCTTCTTCTTCTTGACTAAGTGAATCAAGAAGAGGGGGATCTTTGTTTTTCCGCTGCTTAATTGTTGTGATAGCTCTGTAATACCTCTATTTCCCTTATTATTTCAGTTTTTATTGTTTTCTATTTCTTTCCTCTTGACTAAGTGAATCAAGAAGAAAGAAAGAGATCTTGGTGTGTTTTGTTCAGCCCTTGACCTACCACTTTGAGTGGCAAGGAAGCATGGGAACTTCCCTTTTCTCTTCTTCTATATTTGTTCTTTGATTGGTTTTTTTATTCTTAATTGGTTAATTGATTGTTTATATTCTTGTTTCTTGATTCTTTCTATTATTGTGTGTTTGTCTGTCTATTTGTTATCATTGCTATTGGTGAAACCTCTACTATGTTGATTAATAACTTGGATGTTGGTAATCCTCTACATATGCACCCTAATGATTCTACTAGTACTACTATGATTCCTTTTAAATTGCAAGGTTCTGAGAACTATAGAATTTGGTCTAGTGCTATGAAACTTGCTTTGCACGCTAGGAATAAGTATGCTTTTATTGATAGGTCTTGTGTTAAATCTGCTTATGTGACTAGTGATGTTCTGTGTGCTTAGTGGGATAGATGTAATCCTGTTGTTCTTACTTAGATTATGAACTTTGTCTCTTCTGATGTGTATATGGGTCTGGTTTATTCTGTTGATGTTGCTTCTGTTGGAAAGAACTAGAGAGCACTTATGATAAAGTTGATGGTTCGGTGATTTATAATTTGCTTCAAAAGATAAGTAGTATAAAACAAGGTGGTAGTTCTATTGCTGATTATTATCATAGATTAAACTCTCTATGGAGAGAGTTTGGTGCTCTTACTAAGCTGCCTACTTGTACTTGTGATGCCAATAAGGAATTGGGTCTTCATAATCAACTTATGAAGTTAATGCAATTCCTTATGGGTTTGGATGATTGTTATGAGTCTGTTAGAAGTGCATTATTGACTAGGGATCCTCTTCCTGAGGTCAAGGATGTCTATATCACTGTTTTTAGGGAAGAATCCCATAGAGGGATTCCTGAATCTTCTAATGTGACTGAGTCTAAGATCAATGCTACATCTTTTGCTGCTAAAGGGTTTAATGTGAACAAAAGGAACAACTTTTCTAATAACAATAATAACAAGGAGGGAATTCTTTTAATAACAACAATAATAACAGAGGGCCAAGCCCTAATTTGTCTTGTAAAAATTATGGTATGATTGGCCATACTATTGAAAGATGTTATGAATTAATTAGGTATCCTCCTGGGTTTAAGAAAGTTGGTAATCCTATCAAACAATCTGGTTTTAAGCAAAATTTTAACTCAAACAGTGATGTTAAGTCTAATAAGAAGCAGCAGTCATTTGCTTCTCAATCTTCTGCTTATTCTTCTTTCAATCCTCAACAGATGAGAAAACTTCTATGTTTGATTAATGATACTCTTAGAACTGTCCATGCCAACATGTTAGGTAGAGCTTCATTTTTTAATGGGAATGTATACTTTAACATCAATTTTACTAAGTTATATTCTGTTAATTCTAAGCTTTGTATGAAAACTATAACAATGGGGTGGATTATTGATCCAGGAGCAAACCAATACTTGATTTTGTCAACTGTTGGTATGTTCAATATAGTGGACATTTCTAATTTGAAAATCATTGTTGGTCATCCTAATGGGACTTTAGCCACTGTAAGTCATGTGGGTAATCTGAAATTAACTTGTAATGTGATTTTGTATGATGTCTTGGTTGTTCCTGGTTATTGTGTTAGCATGTTGTCTGTGAATAAGCTGATGAAAGATAACAAATTATTTGTTGGTTTTGATGAAGATAAATGTTATATTCAGGACTTGAAAAAGAAGATAACATTAGGGACTGGTAGTGAGTCAGGGGGTTTGTATCTGATTGATATGGAACTTGATAATAATATAGGTAAAGTTAATATGGTTGTTTCTTGTCATGTGTCTAAAGACTTATGGCATAATAGGCTTGGTTATCCTGCTGACCAAGTTCTAAATGTGCTTAAAATTGACCTTAATTTGACTAAGTCCACCAGTGTGTCTGCTTGTGAAGTCTGTCATATGGGCAAAACAAACAAGGGGCCATTTCCCTTAATTCATCTTGACTTATGGGGCCCTTATAGGGTTACAAGCAGAGAAAGGTTGTTAGGAATCCAGAAAAAGATCGGTCACTCCACGTAATTTACGTTTCTAGCTCGTACTCCAAGTAGTATTAAGAAGTAATCTAACCGGGCCAAAATATAGCAAGCCCATAGAAAGCCCGGTTTGTCCTTTGTATAAAAGCCCTCTCCACACATGGAGAGGGTGTTGGTTAGTTCATTTTCTCACATAGTATATGTGTGTTTTCTATGTTCTCTCCATCTATTATCTCTCTCTAGCTTTCTCTCTAAGATATTGTGTGTATGAAGTATTATAGAAATCTACAATTGATATCAAGAGCCATGGGGTGGATTGAGTGATTATTTTTGTGGTTGTTTAAGCTTATTTTGTATAGCTTATTTCTGGCTTAAATCTACTTCAACTTATTTTTTTATTGTTTTTATTTCTTTTCTTTTCTTTCGTAGCAATTAAATAAACCAAAAACATTGTTAGTCATTTTTTTTCTTGGGTTGTTATCATGTATGAAAATATGGGCTAAAGTCCATGTTTAGAGTTTAAAAGGTCACGGCTTATAGGATTTGTTTGAGATATAACTTATTTGGGATTATTTATAACTCATTTTCAAAACAGTTTCAAAATTTTATTTTTAGTTCTTTCTTTTTAGTTCTTTAGCCACAAAATTGTTAGCTTGTCATAGCTTATTGATTGTATCACTTACGGCTTATTTTCTTTATTCTTAGGATTTCATTACTTTAAACCAAAAAGCTCTAAGCTTTCTTTTCAAAACTGTAAAAGTAGCTTTTCGCCATCTATTTCGAAAGCTTATTCCCAGTTTAATGTCAAATCTTTTGTAGCTTATTGGTGAAACTTTTCATGGCTTCATACGTTGATATAAGCTTAGTTGGTCTTAAAGCTTCTAGCTTCCTAGTCAAACATGTCCGGTAGCTTATTGTGGTTAACGTGTTCGTAGCTTATTTTCTTGTAATGTTGCTTCATCTGGTGTAACACGGCTTATTTGGAGTGCTTATTTTCTGGGTTTGCTTATTTTTGTGGTCCACGGTTTTCAACAAGAAAGGAGACACAGATCCATCGTTTTAGCTTCAAAGGACAATTTTTTGTTTGTTTGGAAAAAAGACAAATAACGAAAGTACATCACGGTTTGTGACAAAGAATTTATCGCGGTTTGTGTTTCATTATCCATCGCGGTTTGTGTAAACCGAAAACCATCGCAGTTTGTGACAGCAAAGTGGTCGCGGTTTGTGTAAACCAGCATTGGTCACGGTTTGTGTAACAGGGGTAAAAAAGGCCGTTGTTTGTGTCGTTTTCTGGAATGAAACTCTACCCAAATTTCATTAATCCTATGATATATGCATTTAGAAGACAACGTGTAACCGATTAAGGGTAGTTTAATCGATTAAGTTTCGGTTTTTGGTTTCGAGTTTCGTTGTTCGCAGGTCTTCTAACTATACTCATTAGAATCACGGTCCTTCATAGATCATCGTAGCATATTTATTTTTGCTTAATAATCACTAATCGAGACTAAAACGAAGATCAAAATAAAAAGCCTACGTTAACATGCTTCAACGAGGAAGAAGATAAACTAAATCAGTACATGGAATTTTTTATATTTGTTTGAATTTTGAAATTTACATTTTTTTACCCTAATCTTTCCAATAGTTTCATTTAGCCCTTAGTTACATTGATATATTCTCTGTTAGCCCCTAGTTTTTAAATCTCTTTCACTTTTAACCTTTGATCTTCTAATAATTCTCAAAATAAACCTTTTTGTTTTAAAACATTTTAATTTTAACCTTTTATTTTCAAAACATTTTTACTTTTAGACTTTCAATTTTAAAACATTTTCAACTTTCACTTTAGTTTTACAATTTTTTTAAATTTTAGCCATTTAGTTTTAATCTTTTTCACAGTTAGTCCTTATTTCAAGTTTTTCTAATAATCGTTAATTAAGCTCAAGTACCTTAACGTCAACAACGATTCATCAACAACAATCCACAACAACATCACTTAATCTACTTAAGATCCTTAATTTCATTTCACACATCGAAATTCAATGGAATCGTCGAACTCACATTCACAAGAGTAAGAGACTGTATGCAGTACATTAGTAAAAGAAAGAAGCTTGGATTATGCAACAAAAGATGTGCAAATAATTAAACACATGATGTCAAAAGCAAAAGAGAGATGCATGAAATATTTTGGGTCACTTTAGTTACACCTTTAAGTTCTTTCAAATGAAGACTTAAAAGGCACTCGTACAGAGCATGGATTCAAACGGGCATTTATTTCACTCTTTGGTCAGGATGTTAAGACTTTCACAAGTACGATGTTTCTCTACGTGGATCAACTCGGAAAGCAACTTGACAAAGATGAATTTTAGGAGGATGAATCCATGGCTGCATTTTGGGAGCTCAACAGACAATGTTAGCAATTCATTTATTCGTAGTCTTCTTTAGACTATGCCAATCAGATTACTAACAAGTCCTTCTCAAAATACACTCAAATCGAGGCTAAAGATTTTAGAGATACACTACTCAAACACATGAGTTCTGTTAAGAAGTCAATTGCTGAAAGAGTACGTCATCAGAGACAGTATGATAGAAGGGTGAACAAAACTCAAATGTAAATGCAAGAGGGAGAATTTAATAGGGGTAAAGCATTGGATGTTGATTTAGTTGTTATAGAAAGCAGTGGGACAGAATCAGAAAATCATGACACAAGCAGCAGATCCGGGAATGATACACATGTTGAGGATGCAGATATCAAACCCGTGAATGACAAAGAGCCAATGGCTGAGGTACAACTGACTGCTGAACATAATATACTTGCTAATGAACAACAACATTATGAGCAATCTGAATCCATTTATGACACATATTTGTTGGAAAAGGTTGATAGAAATACCACTCCTGATTCAACAGATATGAGTCATAGGGGAGGAGAGATTGACCAGAATGCTGTAAAATGTCAAGTTTCATGTCCTTTACTTGATCCATCATTTGATAACATGACAACTGAATTTTCAAACCAATCTCTCGAGTCTGAAAATATTTCTCTCAAAAAGACCGTTGCCCAACTTCAAAAAGATTTTTCAAGAATGGAAGCACATTGTGTTAACATGGAACTTAAATATCAAAATCAAGCTTTAAAAGACGGGCAACATGGTCAAATTTTGAATGAAACAAGTAATAAAGCCAAGATTAAAAAGGAAATAGAGGTACTTGAAACAATCAATATCGAATTGGAACATAGTGTGGCTAAATTACTTGCAGAGAATGAGAAGTTGCATAAGGAAAATGAGCATTTGAAACAGACTTACAAAGATCTTTACGATTCTATCAAAAAGACACAAGTTCAGACAAAAGACCATAATGACTCACTGATTGCTCAAATAAATAGTAAGACTGTTGAAAATGCGGATTTAAAAGCTCATATTCAGGAAAAGGTTTTTGCGAATGTAGCATTGAAAATGAATTAAGAAAGTTAAAAGGAAATAGGGTGGATACTAAGTTTGCAAAACCATAAATCTTGGGGAAACCGATTTTACAACCACCCAAAAAACAATCAGTTGTTAGACAATCGAATGCGTTTAAATCTGAATGACCTAACTTTTCCAAACCACGGTCTGCCTCCCAAGTTGATGTGAATAACATTTTGTCAAAACCAGTCACTCCTCATTATTTGCCTAAAGTTCGAGAATATGTGCTTGCAAAACCTCATCACGTGATTGCACCTCATCACGTGATTGCACCTGGCTCATCTAGGAATAGTCAAGAAGAATCATATGGTTCAAATGATATGGCTCATAATCACTATCTAGAGGAAGCTAGGAAAAAGACACAAGAAAGAAATAGGAATTCAAAACCTAGAATGATGCATACTACTAGTCTACAAAACACTACTAATGGTAGCAAACAAAAATCTAGGAGCAACAATCAAACATCTAGGAGTTTACTTGTATCTAAGAGTAGTGGTGTAACGTCAAATAGTACGCCACTAGTAGATCACTTTAGGAATTCTAGTTCCTTTTCGGACTCTGTTAGTGCAAATATTACGATATTTAATCTACACATTCCCGTTTGTTTTGATAATGACAAAATTGTAACTTGTAATATATAAAGTCACATGTACAAATTACTCGTAATCATATTTTGTCTCAACATACATCAACATCTCTCGACGTCTCGAGTCCTCGTATGTTACAACACAGGTTCGTACAAGTTTGTTATGTTGCATTATGAACAAACCTTATTTCACATTTTGTATTTATAAGTATTTTTATACAAATATTTTAGCAAGTATACAATAGTTAACTTGCACACTTTATGTCATAAAATATACAAAGTTAACAAAAGAAAAATAAAATAGAAAATGATTTTTACCAAAGATTACAAAAGAATTTCTGGATCTAATGAACAGTGTAGCCAGTTCCATGGGAGCGTCGCCGGTTCCCTTTGATTTACAAGCCGGTTACCTTGGTGAACAGTAACCGGTTCTATTCAGCTTTTTCCTATTAATAGAGGAGCCTTTTTCAATTGTTTTCACCACTTTTAACACACTTTTTCCATCATTTTTAACACATTTAGATCAGTAGATAATGCATCCATAAATCCCCATGTTCATAATGCTTCTAACTCTCATTTTGTTGTAAGCATACACCCGAAATGATCTACCGAATCAAGCATCGAGATATTGCCATCCACATCCACCGAAGCAAGAGTTCTTGCCATTTACATCCATCACCAAGCATATACGTAAGAATATCTACAAGACTAGAGATCTCATGTTATTCATCCATTTGAAGACTTCAATCAATAGAAGTTCATTTAGATTATCATTCATTCTTTTGCATTTATCAATCAAACATATCTGTCGGGAGGAAAAGTTTTACACAAATTGCAAATATGAGTAGCATTAGCATCCCAACTTGTAATTAACAATGATTTCGTTTTTAAGCTTAGTTTGGGAATAAGTGAAAAATCAAGGACGATGAATTTATCCTTCTAGGGCACCTTAGGATTGAGGTGTTTCTTATTCAGTGATCCTAAAAGTTATGATCAATAATGAAAGTCAAGCATGTTGTATATAATGAAAAATAAGATAAATAAGTGTGCAAGAAAGAAAATGGTAAAAACGGGGAGTGTTTAAAAAAAACTAGTAACTTCTTAATGCCCTTTAAATTTTACACTTTGCTACTTTTCAAGGTATTTAATTTAAGGGGATTGAAATTTTTGGTTTTCTAAACATGGATTTATTTCATTGCGTGAGGACACAGCAATAGTTTAGTATGAGGGGATTTGGTATGTGCTTAAATACACATACCTTTTTCTCAATAAAACGAGCTTAATTAACCAAAAACGGACTTAAAATGCCAAATAGATGCTTGTTTTATGTTATGTACTGTGCAGGTAATAGATATTCACAAAAAGACAAAAACGAAGCCAAAACCAGACAAAACCGAGCACGGGAATGGAAAGAGCGTGAAAAGACGAAGCTGAAGGCGTATTCATCTTAATGGGCCAATCCGTACCCAAGTTAATGGGTCGAGTTAGCCCATTAACCATCTATACGTAAATCCTTATAAGCCTAAATCCAAATCCATAAACCCGGCCCAAACCAAATGAGCCCAATAGCCTTAACAATAATCCTGTTAAAACCCTTACACCGTTAGTCCCCAAGGACTAACACAGTTAGTCCTCAACACCTTACACCGTTTGTCCTTATACCCTAACCCCGTTACTCTTTTACCCCTTAACCCCTTAACGCCCGTTACCCTGCATCCTCCAATTTTGAACCCCGAAAATGGCGAGAAGGACCAAAACGAGCCACAACCCACTCCTCCACTGATGCGAACGCGTTTCACACACTTCTCCACACTCTTGACACACGCCAGTGCCACGTGGGCACATTCAAGGCACCCTATTGGACAAGAAAACGCGTAAACAGTAGGGACAAAGTCAAAGTGAAGTTTTAATGATGATTGGCAACGATTATTGCTTTCCATAAGCAATTATGGAATGATTGGAAGGATTGAAGGCTGTGGTAATCTTATCTCACGACATAACCTTATAAATAGAAGAAGATTTCAAGGAAAGGACATCCTATCTTTTACATCTCTCTTTTCCAACATTTTACGTTATTGCTTTATGTCTAATTCTCTGTTTTAAGCTTTTTAAGCATTTTACCTTTCCAAGCATTTTAGCATATTTGATTTGATCTTGTTTAGGTGCTATTCTTTGTTGTTTTCAAGTTTGTTTGAGTCTAATAATGCAGTAGAATTAATTTAGTTTAAGTGTGCAAATGTCTTGTTGATTTCAAGTCAAAACTGTCAGAATTATTAAATCATTTTCAAAGCTTTAAAATAAAAAAGGTCCTTTTTAATAGCCATTTTTAGTTAAGATTTAGCTTGTGTAAGGGTCTGATTTTGAGAATACATGTAGCTTATACATTAAGCTCCATCTGTTTTCTAGTTTTGAAGTTTCATAAGCTCTTTCCTAGCTTATTTTAGGGATGCAAAAGCCAATTTGTCTTTATAAAAAAACATAGTGTACCTGTCATTTTAACTTAGCTTTTTCATAGCTTATAATTGTTTCAAAATTCTTAACTTTTGTTTTTAGAAGTAGCTTATAGTACTATCTTAGTCTGTTTTGAGTTTTTAAAATCTAGCTTATTAGTTTAATAGCTCATTTTGAGCTTAAAACTGTCACTTTCTTTGAATTTTTATCATAATTGTTTAAGTGCTTATTAAATTTCCAGCTTATTAGGATTGCTTATTTTGATTTAGATTTGCTTATTAAGTTTAATAAGGCCCTTAGAAGCTTATTTGGTTCTAGCATTAAGCTTTAAAAGGCTTTTTCACTTAATCAGTTTAGACTTAAAGCTTTTTAAGCCTTAAGTCAAAACTGAGACTTTTAAATGCTTATTTCTAGCTTATTTCTCAGTTTTACAAAAAGTTTTTTTTTTAAAGTTGCTTATTTTCTCTTTCTCTTTAAGTTTTTGTAAAAAGTTTTAAAATATAAAAAAACCAAGGTCCAGGACTCGAACCTGCGACCTTAGCTTCACATAACCAACACCTTTAACACACTCTCCACTACCAACTTGCCCTTGGGTCTTTTCCATTCATTGTTTGTTTCATTTATTATTTAAAGGGTGTTTAGTGTTTTGCTCATTCAAGCTTATTTGCTTATTTACTGCTTATTCGTTCAGCCATTTTTCAAGTTAGTATTTTTCTTAGATTCCTCATAGTTCAAAGTACTTTTTCTGAATTTTTCAGATTTTTCTCCAATAGTTTAGTATTTTTAATAATAATTTTAGATTAAAAGTGTTTTTAATTCATAATAAATTAAATAAAAGTCAAAAAAATAGAATTCTTTTTTTTTAAATTTTCTTTTATCATTTAGGACTTTTAAAAATTAAATTTGCTTTTCTAGAGTCAAAATTTGAAGTTTTAGGTTTTTTAGGTTGCGTTTTAGAATCCCGTCAACGTTTTTTCATGCTTAAGTCGTTATTGCTTTATTTATTGCCTTTCT
>BQNB010041913.1:35345-46463 GCA_026074375.1 Tanacetum coccineum
AAGAAAACCATGTTTTGTGTGTGGAAGTCTTAGTCACTTGATTAAGGATTGTGACTATTATGAGAAAAAGATGGCAAGGGAAGCTGCTCTTAAGAGCAAAAGGGTGATTCATGTTGATGCAAGGCAAGCTAGACCAGCCTGGACTAACACTAACAGGGTGAATAAAGCAAATCAGTTCACTCCCAGACCAGTACAACTAAGTAACATTAGACCCAACTTTAGTACTGCTAGCAGAACTATTAAAACTGGTAGGGTAAATGTTAATACTGGCAAGCAAAATGTTAGTTCTGGTAGTAAACATGTTAATGCTGGTAGTGTGCATTTTAATTCTGGCACTCAATTTAAGTCTGGTGCTTCTAGATTTAATACTGGCAAGCAACATGTTAATTCTGGTAGAATGTATGTTAATTCTGGCACTCAAAATAAGTCTGGTGGTTCTAGAGTTAATACTGGCAAACAAAATGTTAATACTGCTAGAGTAAATAGACCAGTATTATCAAACCAGACTTCACAGGTGAATCTTAAAAGTCCAAAGAAATGTTTTTCAAAACAAAGTTCACCTGTAAATAGACCCTTTTCAAGGAATACAGCATACAAGTCAAATATATATGCTGTTAAGGGCAAAATGGGTACTGCTGTTAAGACCTCAGCAGGTTGTGTTTGGAGAAAAACAACACCACACTCCAATACCAATAGTGGACCAACCCCTGATTCATATGTTCATGTTTCTCAAGGTCCACAAGGCAGACCCAAGCCTGTGAAGGCATGGGTCCCAAAGAGAAACTAATCTCTTTTTGTATGTGCAGGATCATCCACTGAAGCATATGGAGCATAGAGGTATTTTTGATAGTGGATGTTCTGGGCACATGACTGGTAACAGGGCCCATCTTGAAGATTATCAAGATCTATCCAAAGTGGGATCTGTTACTTTTGGAGGAAGTAAAGGAAGTATCAGTGGAAAAGGTACAATTAGATTAGGAAATTTAGTTTTTGATGATGTGGCTTTTGTGAAAGAACTTGGACATTTTAACTTATTCTCCATATCTCAGATATGTGATAAAAAGCTAAATGTACTTTTTACTGAAAAAGAGTGTTTTGTGGTGTCCTCTGACTTCAAGATGCCTGATGAAAATCAGATTCTTCTTAAAGTTCCTAGGCAACACAACATGTATACTTTTGATATGAAAAATGTTGATTCTTCAAAAGGATACACTTGTTTATTAGCAAAAGCCTCATCTAATGAAGCTAAATTGTGGCACAGGAGGTTAGGTCACCTCAATTTCAAAAATTTAAATAAACTTGTAAAGGATAATCTAGTTAGAGGATTACCTTCCAAGAGTTTCAAAAATGACCACACTTGTGTTGCTTGTCAGAAGGGAAAGCAACACAAGGCCTCCTGTAAAGCCAAGATTGATAGATATGTGACCCACCCATTACATACCTTGCATATGGACTTATTTGGACCTACCTCAGTGAGGAGTATCAACCATGCAAGTTACTGTCTAGTGATTACTGATGACTGGTATGATGGGCCAATTTGAAAGAACTAAGAAAAAGTTTTTTTGATGTATCCCCGTTTATTCCCTCCATGCAAATAAATTTGAATATTCCAAACAGAAAACAAACACCCTTATCTAGCTGTAAAGCCTGACCAAAAAGATATTTTGGAAAATCTGAAAAGGGTATTCAAGGGTCACCAGACCTTTATTGCCCTCTATTTGAGGCTTTGTTGCTACTAACCTTATTGCAGGACAAGAACATGCTGCTTAAGCTTAAACACAACCAATACCTTCACCTCCACCTATTCCATCACCAACACCACCACCTATCTCAACAGCTAACATCCCTCCCACCTCCACCGATATTCCATCAACAACAAAGAAACACCAACACCTTTCCTATAACCCACAACACCACCAACCACCACCACCTGAGACTGTACCTATAACAGATGATCACATCAATGAGGACAATCTCTGTTCTCCATCACTTCTCACCATCACAACACAGCTCCCAAAGTCAAATGCCTACAGCATGATTTGCTTCAAACATTCCCAAGTTGATTCCAAGAATAGAAAACCTGGATTGATTTTAAACAAACCAAGCTAACCATGGGAAATGCAATAGTGAAGCTAGTCAAGAAGGTGAAGAAGTTAGAAGGGTTCTTAAAGAGGAGGAATTTAGTTTTGACAGATTCAGAGGATGAAGAAAACCTGAGTTCAAGAGGCGAATAGTCAAGCGACCCGGGGGGGGGTAGAGGGGGGAGGGGGGGGGTGGGGGTGTTGGGTGGAGGGGGGGGGGTGGGGGGTGGGGGGGGGGGGGTAGATGTGGTATGTGGGTTTTGTTGGTGGCGGTAGGGGGTGGTTTGAGTGGGGGGGGCCGGTATGGTAGCAAGATTCTTTCCAAAACAGGTCAATTGGACTATAGGAGAAACCACATCCTAAAAAACAAAGGAGTAACAATGCTGTCTAGGTCAGGAACAAAGAATGTAGAAGATATAATAAGCCACGAAAAAACAACTCAATTCTGCACCCACGCGACCTCGTGATGTACACACACTAATTAAAACACTCTCCTCTCGAAAGTTGCATCTTTCAAAGAGCTCAATGGAGTCATTGACAAAGGAACGGAGGTCACTACAAAGAGCTAAGAAAAGAGACTCGCTCTACAACGGCCCAATCCAGACCAACGAAGCAAAGTTGTCTACACACTTGACTTTCAAGAAGATTCATCAATCTGGTGCTAACGAATAAGATCTAACCTTCTCACACAAGCTGGTCGAGTGTTTATATGCTGCTGTTATTAATATTATAATACTATATTAGAAAGTATCTACTGATAGTATTGAACTTCATATACTGTCTACACTTCGAGCAAAGACAGTACAACACGCTATAGTGATAGAATAAAGGTCAAAGTAAAAATAAAAGGGAATAGTCTCCTATTTGCTCAGTGGAAGAATCACTCCAACAGACCCCAGACCCAACCGGAACAGAAAACTTACAAAACATAACCAACAAGAAGCATACGCCTTTCGCCACGAAGCTCATAAGGATGTTGTGGAATTCCTCTACACAAGAGCGACAGAGAGCAGGCAATTAAATCGCAACAAAAATCCACAATCTGGAACATACCGGAAACTTCATTACTAATGCACAAAAAAGGATTTTGAGTCAGAGAGAAGAAGAAGTTGACTGATGCACAGAAGGAAAAGCTAAAAACTCAAAGTACAATTATGAGGCGCTTCCGAATCACATTTCATAAAAAAGGGGTAGGCGTATAAAAAAACATAAATTGCTCTTGTCTATATGGATCTTTGATTAGAAATGCAACATGATAAGCCGCAATGCAGAGTATAATCAAAAAGAGCATCAGCTTGAAGAAGGAAATATCCGACTCAAAGAAAACTGTTGCTAAAAAAATAGGTGGTACGATTGTGACTCAGACAGAATAGAAGTCTTATGCTGAGACCGATAAGAAGCCAAAAGCCTGAAAAGGACACATCAGGCCCATCGACCCAATCATAAACCGCTGTAAAAAACTTACATGAGCTGAGATACTAACTTTAAGGAGAATCAAAGTGGTCAATTGGAAAAGTTACAATCACTCGACGAGAAGTTAAGGCTTGAAGAAGCTCAAAAGAAGAGTTTGACAAGCTTATAAAACAGATTGTACATTCGACCCGTCAACCTGGGGGCGGGGGAGCGGGGGGCAGAGGTAACTTTAAAGCCATAAAGATATGGCATTGGGAGGTTCTCTAATTTTTGTGAAGAGCTTCATGACAAAGATCTTCAAAAGACTGAAAGATGACAAAGGAGAGGAAGCAAAAGGGTGAAGCACCAACAAAGAAGCTTACAAAGAGAAGAAAACAAATAGCCAGAAAAGGTATGCATACTAGTATGGATGAGAATGGTTTCTGATGATCAGAATAAGTTGATGAGCAAAATGAACAACACCAGGTACTGAAACTCCTTTGAATCCTGTTCCCTGTAGCGCGAGGAAGAACACTAGTGTACTACTGTTTATAATAATTGATCAAACAAGGAGAAAGAAGTGTATATAACCAAATATGTTACAGAAGATGAAACAGATATTATATACATTAATTTAGATCTAAGAGAGCGCGACGAGCGTATATCTATGATACCTTATTGATTTTCTAGATATTTATGAATAGAATATGGGTTTGATGGGCCTGAGGATAAGTAAGAAGGGATCTGAATGTTAAAGAATTATTTTGGAAAAACTCTAAGCACAGATTCTATATGGATGAATTAGAACACAAAAGATTGTAAGTTGAAACATATACTATAGGTACCATTGTTTGAAAGCTTAGAATCTAATGGATGTTTATTTGTGTCTGATAGAAAATATCCACTTCCTGCTGAGTATTTAAAACAATGTTGAAAATAAGCTTTTGGAATGGTAAAATGAATGAAGATGGCTATAGATTGTTGAAAATGATGGAAAACAATAGGCATTAGAAAGTATTGAAAATGTTTAGGTTGATAACTATGATAGAAGTGAAGAAGGATACCACTTGGTGAAGAGCTATGCACTAACACAAGCAACTGGTTATCAGTCCACCATGTCTAACAACATAATGACTGGCTAGTCCCAGATCAAACGGCTCTTGGTAAAGACTCTCAATCCGTTCTTATGTTGACAACTTGCAAATAATTTGTATGTTTCACTCACCAAATCGGTAAAGTGAAGATTTGCTAGCCCACAATTTTAATGGCTGTGGTAAAGGCTTGGATAAACCATAACTACGTCACATCAGATTATGGCTTATGGTAAAGACGAATTGCAACTCCATATTAGATGGTTGACACATTTACCAAAAAGTGGATGTTATATCTCAACTCACCAGTTTTATGTAACAAAGAGTTGACATGGTTCTCAATCCACCCATGGAATTACCTTTTCTATTGTTGCCAAATGATTGACTAGCCCTGAGCAAACGGCTACAGGTAAAGGCATAAACAAATCCGTTGATGGCTTAATGTTTTGCCCAAAACCATATGGTATTCAACTTAACCAATGTTTCAATACTGATAGTTGAAATGGTTTTCAGTTTGACATGAGACATACACCTTTCTGTGGCCCAAAGACACTGACTACTCCGAGAGTTAATGGCTAACTGGTAAAGAGACATCAAATCCAATATAACTACACAACTTCTTCACGCCTTAGTATTCTTCACCACACTACTTCACTACGTCACTTCTACTTTCACACCTAACTATCACAACTAGGATGAATCACTAAGATTCAACTATACTTACAACAATGACCAAGATCTATCTTGTAACACCCCCAAAATTGGTCGCAGCGGAATAAGGGTCAGAGGGTCTTACTTCATAGATCAATAGCACGAGATATGAGAACGACCTCTATATGAGTCGTTAAAAATTGATACATTGGATTAAATAAACTTGTTTGTTACAATAGCCTGAAGCTTAAATTGTTCATCCATGAAAAGTAAAGATTTTAAGACATAACATATATTCCTAAAATGTAATGCATCCAAATCTTTATAGTATTGACTCTAAAATGGTGACCACTAATGTATCCTTGTTTCTCGTACCTTATTGACCTGAGAAAAACATGCTTTAAAACGTCAACATAAAGTTGGTGAATTCACAGGTTTAATAAATGTATAAAATAGGACCGCAAGATTTCCAATGTAAGACATGTAACACATACAATATCTCAAAAGTAATTACGAAGTGCACTAAGCTCATGACACCGAAGCTCGACATCTATGTATGCAAATTAATGCACATAATGTGGCCGTGTAGATGTTCAAACCCGCAACATCCAAATTGTTCCGACATGTATACATTCGTTGTTTCAGTACATTCAAACTAGTAAGCGTTACTCACCCGAACGGGGATGTCAATCCCAAATAGATCTATTCATAACATTCGCGCTCGCTAACTAGCAATTAACAGTTCATGATAGTGGGCAATAGTGAGTTTAGCTACTTAGGTCAACTCGTAACTTATTTAAAAGGGTACTTGCGTCCAAATGTAAAACGATGCATGTTTCTCACCCCAATGTTGTAAAACAATATAATTGTATAAAAGCGGGGCTATGAACTCACCGTAAGTGAATGATTGATTATCTAAATCAAATAAGTGAATCGTCTCGGCAATCCGAATGCAACCTAATTATTTATAGGTCGTATGAGTATAATGTACTTTATGTAAATAATACATCACATGTTATATAGTTACACCACCATCTACTAGTTTTTATTAAATCTTTAAGGTTGAAATAATAATTAAACCGTACTTTGTTAAATGAAAGCATATGTACTTGTACCCGTAAATAAAGTATTATTTTTCAAGTACTAATGTATCATTTGTAAAAATATATGTTTTAATGTTTTTATTGATTACATAATGATATTTCATTATTAGTTTAATTGTTTTATAAATTAACACATAAATGTAAAAAAAATAGTACGCGCGATTTTAAAACCTCATATCCTTATCGTTTTAACTCCGATTTATACGTTTCTTATGTCCACGGCTTCGTATTAAAAAAGTATATCAAAATGTCATATTTATAAAAGTTAACCCCCTGATGAACAGTAACTTTTACTGTTCATCACAGTTTATAAAAACTGTTTTTATAAAATTAATTATACGTAACTTATAAAATACATAACTTGCTCATTTTAATTCCGTTTCTCAAGTTTCTTATGTCCACGACTTCGTATTGAGAAAATCTATCAAAATATCATATTATAAAAATTAAACCTCTGATGAACAGTAACATTTACTGTTCATAACAGTTCATAAAAACTGTTTATATGTAATTAATTATATATAACTTATAAAATACATAACTTGTTCATTTTAATTCCGTTTCTCAAGTTTCTTATGTCCTTGGATTCGTCATGAAGAGTACTATGTTTATAAAATATCTATTTTTATAGTTCAGATCCGAAACAGTAGGTATGTGCATAAAATAACTTTTATAAAATCACTTTTATACGTTTAATTAACGTAAACTTGTAAATGTCATATCTTCTTCGTTATAAATCCGTTTTTCGAGTTCTTTACATGCTCACGATCCTTGTAATGAGTACTATTTTAATAAAATATAAAATATATAAGTTAAGTGTTGAATTCCAACAGTTGGTATTTAAAAGTTAATTAGGGTTTTTGAATAATTAAGGAAGTTTTATTATTACTTTTATTTAGGAACCTTGCACCATTACTTTACCAAGTTTTCTACCATATGTCATACATATAATAAGTCCTCTAATAGTTCATAACACTTGTTCAAATGAAATCCATGTCCTTGTAATCTTTTGATACATAAGTTTGTAAATAAACCTTCAACACCATTTAATTTGTAAATCATCCATATAAATTATTTAACAATTTTACTAAGCATGCCCCTTTATTTCAAGTATTATTTTACTATATACAACATAAAATTCGAATTTAGTAAGCTCCTAAATACCTCATATATCACAAAAATGAATCTATGTGGTGTTTAACATATATAACAAGTATGTAAACTTAAGATAATGAATGAATAAATATTGAATGCTTTAAATAGACCTTATAGTAGATGAGTAGAATGATGAACACAAGATATAAACCCTAACCAAGCTTCCAAAATCAAAACCCTAATTAAGAAAACCCTAAATATGTTTTCTTGATTAATCCTTGTTAAACCCGAATCCAAGCTTGTTAACACCTTGAGTAACCTTAGATATACTTAGAATGAACCCTTGTATGCTTGGAATACCTTAGAACCAAAAGGAAAATGAAACCCTAGTTGATAGAGTTTGGCCGTGGGTTTTGGTCATAAAAAGAGAGAGTTTTTGGTGCTTGGTGAATTATTTAGTGAATGTAAATGGATGCTAGTTGTATGACTTCCTTTATATAGCAAGTAGAATACCTAAACAAGCTTAACCATTACCATGGGAGCTTGGTGGTTTGAAGTACAAGGTTGTAAGAGTTAGGGTACACATGATGTGCCAATTTATGGAAGAGTGGGATTTAGGGTACACTTTGTGTAAGGTATGAGTTGTAAATGAAGAGTTAGTGGGTTTTAAGGTTTTATTTCTTGCACATATATGTTGGATCCGGTTTTGAGGGGTTATAAACAAATAAAATAAGTTAATTTTGGGTATTGGGTATAAAAGTGGGTATTTATTTGAGTGTAGATAGGTAAAGGTGCTTCCGGGTATGTCCGAATGTAATTTATTGCGAAACGTAAGCGTTTTACGTAACCAACAAAAATAAATTACAAAAAGTTATAAATCATACTCCTAATAATCATATAACACTTGCTTGATGTAAACTTTAATTTGTTTGGTGTCCGTTTATATTGAACGTTGATTTTTAGTTTACGCGATTTAACTATAAGATAATAATTAAAAGCGAACGCGTAAAACTCTAAAAATAAATAATAGAATTAATTAAAGTCGTAAATAACCTGAAAATGAGAAATGTTACATATCTACTACACAACTTTATAAGATTTACAAATGATTTACAAGTTATGATATGGATGCAACAAGATTGCAATACACACTTGAGGTGTAATACTTCCTCACTTGATGATGGAAGTATTCTTCTCTTGCACTTGAGGAATTGAGCTTGGATCACTTTGAAACAAAGCTTTATGATTAAATGATCAAAGGATTTTAATGAGATGTGTGGGCTATTTTTGATCAGAAAGAATGAGTGCAAAAGGTGAGAAAATAGTTGGAAATAGTCCAGTATTTATAGGACATTCTGGAGGATCGTCTACCTATGGGCGGTCCCCTTAAATAGGTGGGAGGTCCCTTTAAAGATAAGGGGCCGCCCGTGTATTTAAGGGGGCCGCCCTAAACTAGGCGCTCCCCAGTTTGGCCTTTGGTGTATGGGGATTTTCTAGAACTTTCTAGCCATTTTAGGTCCGAAAATTTGAATTTCAAAATGTTTATTTTGAATAAAACATTTCTTTTAATTGTAGAAAATGTTTTGTAGTGTTTATAAAAATGTTTACAACATTTTATAAAAGTGTGAGGTTGAATAAAAATTTCCTTTGATCATAAAATGCATTAACCATTTATTTATTCATACATTTAAGTGATATAATTTTCAAAATGAAAATTTACTACTAATTACTTGTTTACGTTTAATTTTACATTAAACGTTTTTATATTTTGTGATTATCAAAATGTAAAGATGTGAAAAATATTAATAATGTTTTTAGGCATTATTTTTATCAACACATCTTATGAGGCATCTTAAATGTGATTTTCTCGTTATCTTTTTCGAAAGTAACCGTTCCCTCTTCAGGATCATAAACAAGACCAGTTTTTCTTGCAAATGGTTTTCGAAAGACTACTTCTCTTAGGTGGTGATCTATGACGCTAGTGGTATCCTTCAAAATCATGAAATTACATTCGTATGTGATGTTTCCTATGAAAATTTTAAAACCCCTGACTCTTCCTACAAAGTTGTTGTTCTTACTAGGGTTGGATGAAGTCTGTCTCGACTCTATCCCTTTATTCATGATCTCTCTGTAATGTTGTTTAGACATAACATTAATTGGTAATTCTCGATCGATGTAAGTTTGTCTTTTAAGGAAGTGACCGATCATGCAAGAGATCTTAATGTTTTTTAAGTTTCCAATTCTTATCTTTGCCCTTACCCAAGATGGTTTAGGGTATTTTAATAGCCACTCATGATATTCTAATTCCTCCAAGGTGGGGAAGGTATCAAAGTATTCTATTTCATCCGACCCATCTAATGAGTCAACGATCCTACTATTCTCAAGCCATGATTCAATTTCTTTCTTTTTCTTAGGATCAAGAAACTCCCTATTAGATGTAGAACAAGATGGATTCGCATTCTCCATAACGAAGAGTGGAATAGTCAATGGAAATTACGAACAATCACCCAAAGAAAAGATAGACTACAAGAAAGCTGATATGCGGAAATTAAATTCTTACTTAAAAGGATTCAAGTAAGTAGAACTAAACTAAACTATGATCAAAACCTAACTATTACCCATGCAATGACGCCAAAAACTTGATGCGGTCGTCGTAAGAGACTTCTACAAGAAGTTTTACAACTTCCTAGGCAGAGTACCTAACCGTTGTAGTAGTAGCATAGGCAAGACTCGGGGTGATTTTATCGTTCTCTAGGGGAATAGGTTGGGAAGGTTTGATCACGGTCTAACAGAATTCTAGGGGTTGAGAGAAGATTATTTTTGTATTTTTATATTTATAAGAAAGCAGTAAAATCATACGTTTGAGAGGTTGGTTTGGTTTTAGCTGTTAAACTAAATAATAAACTACGCTAATGGTGATAACAATATAATAAAAAGATTGTATTCATTTAATCATGTATTACTCCATAGATTACTTCTCTTAGTGTTTTTGCTTTGTCACACTTGTAATAATCTATGTAACACAAAGTAAGGTAGTATGAAGACTATTACCCGGCCCCCAAGAGTATATTAAATGCATTTGAAATATATTAAAAGTGGATAAACCATATTAAGGGTAAGGTAGTATGAAGACCGTTACCGATGGTATCCTTTCTACACAATCATGTTTTCCTAGACATATCAACAACGATACAAACAAAAGCTGGTTTTCTAAAGCCTAACATGCATATTTGATTTGATCCAAATAGTCTATATATAATAAAATATATATCCTAAATATCTCAAATTAATTATAATATAGAGAGTTTCCCGTTTAATATAAAATTGCTTGAGGACAAACAATAGTATATATCCCGAGTGTCGTATCCCGACAAGAAGTGAATTTGAAATTCACGGAAGTATTTTGTTTGATGCTTGAATATCAAGTATTTTTATTTTTGATTTCTAATTCTAAAAACGCAAAGGAAAGCAAGAAAATGCAAGCAATCAATTAAGGCAAATAATGATTAAAGCTAAAAACGTTAACGGGTATATTAAAACGCGACTTAAAAACCTAAATTAGACAAATTTTAACCCTAAAAACACAAATTATGACTTTTAAAATCATAAATGACTTAAAATAAGCACATATGATTCAAAATGAACAAAAACAATAAGCTAAAAAGCTCTTAAAAGCTAATAAGGAAAACAGACTTGGACAACAGT
>BQNB010041914.1:0-46463 GCA_026074375.1 Tanacetum coccineum
AGGTTTTTAATGAGGCCGTGTATAGCGTATAATAAACGATGAATATTCAAAGAGGAGTGTTGTAAATATTATGGGCTTATGTATATTCATCATTATGTTATTAGCCCATAACATATTAGGGTTTCAAATGTACCCGTCTACCTTATAAGTATTACACCATTATAACCTAATCATCCATTCAATAATAATATTCTCTTCCTCTCATATATTTACGATATAAAGCAACTTAAAATTATTATATAGCAAATAGCCAGCATAGTTGGGCTATTAAATCTCATTTTTCTATCAGTGCGAGATATGTTGTTTGATACTTAGATACTCCAACATTTACTAAAGGAATTTGCAAACCCAATAAGTTCATATTTGAACACAATACCATGACTAAAATTACTAGTAATATAATCCATAGAACACATGGAGTTATATATGACTCATAGCTTTAACAATTTTTATCCAAAGTGACATTTTTGTTAGTCCGAAACAGGTTAAAGAACTTAACTCCGCAAAACAAAACGAAAAAAATCCATTGCGTTATTGCAGATCTTGTTCTATTATGTTACGAATTCAGAAGAAAGTAAAGCATCAGCAATTCACCACAGGATTAAAATCATTTTCATATGTGCATGTGTATGAATTATGATTTCAACAATTATTCATTAATATTATGAATCTCACCAATATGACGTTCAAGCATATTATAAAGTACATTTGCATAATCAAATGTCAAATAACTATTAATGCAATATATAGATAAATAAACGCATGTTCCATCGATTACACCTCATCAGCAGGCGACGCCGCTAAGATATGATCATTGCTTACATCTTCACTTGCTTTGTTAAGATCAGCTTCTAGTGGTTCAGGAGTTCGAGCTGTGCCAACACGAGTGATTGGTGGACCATTGCGAAACCTCGAACAATAAAAATCAAGAACCGCAGGGTAAAAAGGATTGTAACCAAACATACTCGGCCAACACCATGAATTCAATTCTTGAGCAGCTTGGCAACACTTTGGCCCCAAAAAAATCCGAACTTCACCAGTTCTAAAAGCTCTTGAAGCCTCGGTATAACAATCTCCCATTGTTAAAAATGCAGATCGACAGTTTATAACACTCGCTCTTTTGGATGAGTCGTGACTCAAATCTGGAGTTGCGCTTGATCCTTGGTGTGCCAGGGTTAGCATTGCGACACAAATACATGAAAATGAAAGTAAAACTAAGGTTATGGATCCCATGGATTGTAGTGAGATCTTAAGTAGGCTTTTGATTGATGTATTGTGGTGTATATGTAATACTATGATTTAGTGTATATATATATACTCAAAGAAATTTGATTACGTGAAGAGTTGTAGGAAGAAACTTATGATGTTATAATTAGGTGGATGAGTTTAGTACGGAAGAGCCATTTATAATCCTGCTAGATATCTTTGGCTCAAATTATGCAAACAGTAATCATATGCTAAGCGTACTCCAACACCCATACAATACAAGTACGGAATACAACATAAGCGAATTTCCTCAATTTAATTTTTGTTCAAATGTCTTTTTATACATGTATCATTTCATGCTAAAAAAGCGTTAACCAACTGAGCTAGCCCACTTAGCTTAGTTAGCCACTAAGGTATTCTTGGGTATGTGAGTTCCCCACCAACCTAGAGGTTATGGATTCAAACTTCGCTGGAGGCATGTGTGAAATATATTGTGAGATAGTTGTGAAAAAAATTGCCGTTCCAAAAAAAAAAAATTGTTTTAGAAAACATATTCTTTGATCCCAAAAAAAAGTACCACAGATACGTTTAGCGAACTCCAAAAAATATTTTATCCCACTTAATTGTAACTTAATTGTAAACAATTGGGTCTAACATTAAATCGTATATAAATGTTGTGTATTGTTTCCTTAAACGTAATAGAGTAACGTTTGGAGTTATAAACATGCCAACTTTGTACACGTATTAAATCATACATTCATTTTATAAATTTGAGATCTGGCTTTCCAAATATATTAGCCATCTAAGTTCTTAAAAATGTCATTAAGAATTTAATAACTTCTCTTTTTGAAAGGCAAGACTTAAATGACTTCCATATTGGTTGGTACAAGAAATCATAAACATCATCCTTGTTAGTACAAAAAGCGTGTAGGGGCGGATGTGAATCCCGATTGCTAAATGGGATGGACCAGGGGGTAGGATACGATATTGATCTTGTACTAATTCAAGTAATTAAGTGGCGATCTGCACAAATGAGAGTAAACCGTTAGCCTTACCGCGGGGCGGACCCCACGATTAAGCTTCGGCGTGAGGGTAAGTATACATGTTTGTCATAGAGAATGTCAGAGTATGTGTGTGTACTAATGATGGGATCGAATGTACCTCTTTGTGGTGTGAAATGACCCCTATTTATAGGCAAGCCCAATACCTAGGTTTCCTAATATTTCGCTTGCGACTGTTAGTAGCCGGAGTGGGTCCCTTGTTGGGCAAGGGTCCACGTGGAATCGTGTCTGCGGACGTGAGTATCCTTTCGCAACCTGTGTTTGTCTACGGAGGTGCAACGGGTGCGGCTTTAAGAGGTACTCACGTGCGTCTTTGGAATATCCGGAGCGTGACCCTTGTCAGGCTTAGTAGTCCGGCTATTTGTTGTATTGGGCTAGGGTCCATATGCATATTATGAACTAAGCCCAGTAAGCTTGGTATTCATACTATACGTCATCATAAACTATTCATATACAAAAATCGAGTTGAAAGAAACCCAGTTAGAAAAAAACACAACTAAAGTATAGCTTTTTAGTAAAGAAATCACGTGACATTCTCTTTTGAAATATAAGATGAAAAGACCAAATTACATCTCCGCCTTCTATTTTATTGATTAGGTAATATTATCTCATCTCTTGATCCGACGCTCGAGCACTCTTCTCACACTTATTAGAAACTAGTTTTAATGTCTGTGCACGCACGGGGCATAGACATTATTCTTTTTAAAATATATGTATAATTTTTTTTTATAAAGAGTATTATCGAAATTATATGAAGATAAAAGATTTATTAAATCTTTTATATTATTACGTACTATATGAACTTGATGATAATTAGTATTTTTTTTCCTTTTGATTTACATGTTTTTTGATTCGACATTGTGAGCTAACTAATCCAAGCGAAACTACCCTTTTAGGCAGCCCGGAGTCGGCTCAAGTGAACCTTTGAGGCCACAAGGGGATTAATTTTCTCNGAACACATTCTCATGAATGAGTTCTTCCTAACGCTTCATGTCTTGTCTTAATTCTTTGGTAAGAATTTGATTAGATGTGAGAATGACATTTTTGCTTTTGATGGTACAGTTTGACTTGACCCATTCTAACTGAAGAAATCGACGAATTTCATCAGGAGTAGGAAGATTGGTTTGATATGGTCCCTCGGTCTCTTAGAAGAATGCAATAGATGCAAGATCCTATTCATTTGTGAAGACGGCTTGACCATTGTATAGGATTTTAAGAATTTGACCGAATTGTGCGAGAGAGAGAGTAATAAATTCATGTTGAATCATGAACGAGATTAGAAGATAATCGTACTCATCGGTTCGGACTTTGACTTGACTATAAAAGTCTAGAATGAACCGAGGAACAATTGACTCATTGATTTCGAAAAGACAATTGAAGCGAATGTTGGTAAACAATCGCTCAATGCCGTTAGATTGATAATAAAGTTGATCCACGACTCGACCCTCGTGAATGCAACGGTTTTCGATGTGTTTATAGAATTGAGCAAGGACGGGAGAAAAACTGGGTATTTCGGATACTTTAGGGATATATGATTTAGTAAGGGAGGTATCCCCAATAATTGCTCGAGGCATGTTTATCACCTAAACAAGACAACAATAAAAGAAAAATTACTAGACAAAGGAAATATACATAATAGAAAATAAGTTTAAATCAACACATGTGGAACAAAGATTACTTCGACAAAAAGAAAATTAAAACAAAATATAATAACAAATAAAACTAAAAATAAATTTAAGACCCAAGAAGTAATTCGACCGTCCCTAATTTGATTTGACTCAACTTAGAATGTTGAAAAATATATATTGAAATATATATTTCGACACCTAATGTAAGCTTGTCAAGTGTTTCTATGTTTAATAAGTAGAGTAGAGACTATTTCGATTTTAGACTAAAATTCTAAGAAATAATCCAAACGCCCCTCTATTAACGAAAGACTTGACCAAGAGCGTTGAATGATATACATCAAGTTGTATATTTCGACGACTATTATGAGTTCATTACATGTAACTTAACAAAAAAAATAATGTTTGTTTTGACTCAAGACTATAATTTAAGAAGATAAACCAAACGCCCCCTTATTTAAGAAGTTTTATTAAAATTATCAAAATATATATGAATTATATATCTTGATGACTAATACACGTTTATTATGTGTTTATACACGTGATAAAATAGAGTGATGGTCATTTCGACTCTAGACCATGATCCTAAGAAATGATGCAAACGCCCCTTTATTTTTGTAATACTTGACCAATGATGTCGAAAAGTATATATTGAGTCATGTATGTTTCGATAATCAATACATGATCATTTTAACGTGTTTTTGGCATGAATCAACAATGTACAAGTTCTTCTTTTAAAATTTTTAATGAAAATCGAAAATGTATATATACATATATATATATATATTTATTTATGAAGTTTTTGACCCAAACAAATTTTTTAGTGATTCAATCCTATTGAAAATTTTGAATTCCTATTACTACGGGAATCATAATAGTTATGAATTACCAAGACCTAATCATAAGAATATAAAAGACACAAAAAATACTCAATTTTGACTAAGAGCAAAATTGGATGAAATCGAAAAAGAAAAGTATGGAAAATCTTACAATAGATGTTGTTAATCACGTTGTTGGTGTTTGCCCCTTGCGAATTTTGATTGATAAGGTGTTTGGAGGTTTGAATTTTAGTGATTTGGTGTGTGTATTTTCGTCACAGTAGCAGCTGGAAGAGGGGAAGAACGAAAATGGGATGTTTGGCTATGAGTATTGCCGCAGAAGGGGCTGTTTTGCGATTTTAAGTGGTCGGTCCCTTTAGTGATAAGGGGGCCGCCCTCCATTACACGACCGGTCCCCTTAGCTCTAAGGGGGGCGCCTATCTGACGACCAAGTTTTGTTGGTTTTTTTTATTTTAACTAGTTTTTATTAGTATATAAAAAAATACTAGTAATATTATTTGAGATAATTTAGTTCTCGAGAAAATACATAGAATATTTATAAGAAAATTTACTCGACATATTTAATTTAACTTTTCGTTTGATTAAATGAACTTCAATAATTTCGGATGAAATATTTAAGTTGTCGAGATTCTTAGACCGAGAAAAGGTTTAGAGAGGATTGATGAAATTTGGTTGACATTTTAATTGACATTTTGTCAATAAAAAGAAATACTTTGATTATTTCGGATGAGATAACCAAGTTGTCAAGCCGAGAGAGGATTTTAACGAAGATTTAGTGACGTTTTCAACTAACCTCTCGTTAATTGAATATATTAATCACTTCGGATGAAATAATTAATTATCACGATTTAGAGTGTTTACGTGACGAAAGAGATGATGAATACGTGACGGTAATAAAATAGTAAAATGGAGTCAATGCTCGATAAGCCGGTTTTTATAGACGTTGTTCTTTCAAGGTATGTGGTTGAAGCGGATGTCGTAGTCGAAGGGAGTTTGTTTCATCCATGGTGCTTTGATGTCATGCCTTTCCAGCGCTTGTATATAGTTGAAAACTAATCCTGTTTCTATGTTAATTATTATCCACCAACCCACCTTCCTTCTTCTACATGAGTTTGCTATTTGTGGACATAGAAGATTTCTATTTTATAGAGATATGCAGTGAATCCTAATTTAACTACGTGAGAGCAAAGTTTATTGTGAATAATTTCTCACTTTTTACTTAATTCTAGATAACCAATCATATGATATTTCTAGTTACTACACTATTTTCTCAAGCTTAATTTATATTCTATTAATTATAACTCATTTAGCAAATATTATTTGTAGCATGTTGACAAATAGTTATTTAACAATTAGCACATAATCTATATTCTAAATAATTAGGAAAGAAGACATACCTTTGCCTTGATGTATTTTCTTTAATAACTTCAAGTGGAAATGCTTTGATTGAAGGCAATTTCTTTTGGTTATCCTATCATAAAATTTGAGAATGTATGATCTTCAATCTACTCGTCGGGTTCCCAAATATATGTTAACAAACATATCTACCTAAATGATGTAACAATTTAACCATTTGATCCCTAATATCTCACGGGTCTGAAATTGTTAGTGTCAAACATCCTTTGCATATTTTGCATTTGATTTGGATGTATATATGATGGACACATTCCCCATGGAGTGAAGCTTGGTTGTTGTGAAAAAATCCACATTGAATGATTGGTGTTAGCAGAATTTAGTGTCTACCTTAATATCTCCTTGGTTGTGGTGTTTTAGACTGACGGTGAGAATTATTAATTCTTTTTGGAGGAGGAGTTTTTGATCTCATTTTGGGTTTAGTAAATCCGACTCTGGGTTTTGAAGAAGGTTTATAAAAACATTTTACTTCATCGTCACTTGCAATGGGAATTTTAGTATAGTTTATAAGTATAAATTTAAGTCTTGGGCTTGAATTTGATTCTACTAAATTTTCTTTAATAGACTTAGGTTCAAGCTCTTGTGACTTTACAAAATTTACTTGTTTAGTCTCACTTGTTGATCCTTCGGTAAAATTAAATCCTAAACCGGATTTGTCTCCAGATGGTTTTTGAAGACTTAACATTTTCTTAAGTGAGTGACTACTATTATTAAATTGATTGAGCTTAGAGATTTCTTCCTTAAGCTTTTCATTTTCAAATTTAAGGTCTTGACATATTTTACATTCTTCATGAGCTTCTTTACCTTTTTCTAATTTATATAGTTTATTTTTTTAGTTCGAGTACTTCATTTTCTAGCCGATTTTTAATTAGTTTTAGTGATTTATTTTTAGCCATGACTTTTAGACCTACTTTGCATAATCGACTATACTTACTATCTAAGT
The DNA here is from genome assembly GCA_026074375.1 of Tanacetum coccineum. NCBI lineage: Eukaryota > Viridiplantae > Streptophyta > Magnoliopsida > Asterales > Asteraceae > Tanacetum > Tanacetum coccineum. The sequence goes on from BQNB010041914.1 coordinate 7,088, forward strand.
CTTTTTCATCTAACGATGATAAGTCATCACTAAAAAATTCGGTTTCGGATAGTACCTCATTGGATGCTTTAGCCATAAGACAATTTTTGTCTTTAGACCTTTCTTCTTTATCTTCATCGCTATCACTCCATGTTCCTCCAACGAAGGCTCTTTGATTATAGTTTCTTGACAGTTTTGGGCATTCTCCGAGGAGATGATTTGGATCTCCACATTTAAAGCATTTTCTTTCGCTTTTCCCATTCTTGTCATCTTTATATCTTTGGGATGACTTTCTTTCATCATGTGGTTGTCTCACAAATCTTCCTCGTCTTTTGAAAAATTTCTTGAGGTCTCTCACGGCCATGGCGTATTCTTCGTCTTCACTATCGGAGGTCGAGCTATCTTCATCACTAGATTCCTTTTTAGCCTTCAAGGCAAGAGACCTACTTTGTTCTCTTTTGCCTTTGACCATTTCGGAATCTTTCTTTATTATCATTCATAAACTTTCAAGTTTCCAATAAGTTTGTCAAGTGATAATGATGTCAAGTCCTTCGACTCTTCAACAGCCGTAACCTTTGCGCGCCATTTAGGATGAAGTGCCCTAAAAAATTTCCTAACATAATTTTTGCTAGAAAAAACCTTCATCAAGTGCTTTTAGACTAGTAATAATAGTGTTAAATCTAGCAAATCCATTATCTATCGATTCCTCTCTCGGAATCGTAAATTGTTCATATTGTTGAACAAGAAGATCTATTTTATTATCTTTGACTTGACTATTACCTTGGTGAGTGATTAATAAAGTATCCCAAATTTCTTTTGCGGTTTTACACATAAAAATTCTTTCGTATTCTTTATGTGGCAAAGCATTATAAATTACCATTTTAGCTTCATTATTTTTAGCGAGTTTCTTTTTAAGATCATCACTTTGTTTATCAAATGGTACAATTTCATCATTTTTAGTTTCGGGATTATTTTGAACGAGGAAAATCATTATAGGTAATAACATGCCAAAGATCTAAATCTTTTGATTTCACATAAGTTTCGAATCTATTTTTTCAATAAATAAATCTATCACTTTCAAATAGTGGTGGTCTTTGCATAGATTGCCCTTCTAAATATTTTTCCGGTTCCATAGATCGATTCAAGTTTTAAAATATTTTTTTTTAAAAATCTTGTTTAACCTGGCTCTGTTACCAATTGTGGGAAACTAGAAGGGGGGTTGAATAGTTTACCGCTTTTTAATTTAATGTATCATTTGTTTATAAAAACTTAGATTCGACTTTATGTGATCTCAATATGTGCACAATATGAAAATACAACTAAGCAAATAAATGATAACAAGATATAAAATAAATATGTAAGACAAGAGATGAGAGTTAGAAAGATCAAACCACAACACAAGGATTTATAGTGGTTCGGTAACGAAGCACCTCTTCGCCCTACTCCACTCATCGAGCACCAAACTCGAGAGTTTTCTTCACTACGTCAACAAACTCCCTTTAGGCGGAGAAAACCATACACAAGTAACTTACACCAATTTCTGACACAAAGCCAAATGTCGAGTTCTAATCTTAGCTAGAACTAATCTTTCACACACCTTGTATTTTGAGGACTAAAATACTAAGCGCACTATCAACTCTTCACTTCACCTAAACTCTAACACGATCACCCCGATCTAACTATACTTTCTATGATCACCACGATCTAACTATTACACACGACTACACAATATACACAAATGATTTACAAAATATGATACAATCGTAACTATGTTACGATAACACAAACTAAGCTATAATACTTCGTAACTTGATGTTAGGAATTATTCTTCTTTTGCACTCGAGGATCTAAGCTTGAATCACTTGAAAACAAATGCTTAAGATTAAATGATCAAAGAATTGTAGGTGATGTATAAATTGATTTTAGATAGAAGAGAATGAGTGCAAAAGGTGAGAAAATCAGTTGGGAACAGTCTGCTGTTTATAGGCAAAGCTGAGAGCCTTTTGGACTGGCTGGCCCCTTAGCTCCTATGTCGGCCCCCTTATCACTAAGGGGGCCGCCCAGAGCCAGACGCTCCCTTTTTTGTCTTTTCCAGGGGAGGTGTTTCTTGGATCAAATATAACCGTTTTTATGTGAAAAATTTGAATTCAAAACATTTATTTTGAATAAAACATTTCTTATAAATGTAAAAATGTTTTGTATAAGTTATAAAAATGTTTGTAACATTTTATAAAACATGTGAGGTTGAATAAAAATTCCTTTGATCATAAAATGCATTAAGCATTTATTTGTTCATACCTTTAAGTGATTATATTTTTTAAATGAAAATTTACGACTAATTACTTGTTTATGTTTAATTTTACATTGAGCGTTTTTACATTTTGTGATTATCAAAACGTAAAGAAGTCGAAAGATATTAATAACATTTTTAGGCATTATTTCTATCAACATATAGCTTACCATGCCTATGAGATTTTTCTTCCTCAAGTCTGATATATTCTTCCATGGTAATGTTAGGGTCGTCCATATTTACCTGTGATAAATTTGCTAGGAAAGAAATGTGTCAAGTAGCTTAATACGTCGTGTTCAGTAAACTAAATACGCCGTATTATACAAACGCAATATGCAAACAAACAATAACACAGAATTTTAAACTAATCTAAATTACACTAATCCCATGGTTAAGTTAATCAAATGTTAAAAACTAAAATATTAAATAAAAGTTAAGATTAAAATTTCACTCCCCGGCAACGGCGCCAAAAACTTGACTGTGTCGTTGTGAGGTTGTAGTTTATGATAATTTAAGTTTTAAATTTATATTTTGCCAACTTTACCTAAATTAACACGTTAACAAGTACTATACCCGGTCAAATGAAGTTTCGTGGTAAGTAGGGTGTCGATCACTAAGAGCGAGAACTAATCTTTTATTTTATCAAAATTTTGGTTAACTAAACTAAGTTAATTTATACTACGTTAATTCTATTCTATGTTAAACCTATGCTAAATCTATGTTAATCCTAATTCTAACGGATAAAGGGGGTTTTCAGCCTGAGAGACTGGCACATGTTTGTGGTAACTTAGATCAACTTCAGACACAATAACACATGCAAGCAGACAGACAAAAGATAGAAGAGCGGTCTAGCCAAATATAAAAAAATTGCATTAACCATGATTAATCTAATTAGAATGTTGGTTTGTTTATTTAGTGCAATGAATACTTATCTCGAGGCAGCATATCATTCTAAAGACATAGGTGTTACTTTTTCCTAAGACCTAGACACGTAGAATTCTATCATAATTAAACGCATCCGCATAAAGTATCTTATTTGCTGATTATAATCTATCTTAGGGGTTAAAGCAATGGTGAACTTATTAAACCTTAGCTCATAGAGACTTTACCCACTTACTACTTAATGGCAATTTATATACTAGTAGTCCATTGGCCAAGTATTTACCAATTGATTAAGAACGTACTCATTGATCCCAAGGGTCACCTGCCGATCTAAATAAGCTCACTAATCTAAAAGGAAAGATAGGTCATTATTTATGATCCTATTGGTCTAGATATATAAATCACTATATAGAGAGCCATCCCAGCATCTAGCCAACGTGGTCGGTATCACTAGATCCAGTTGAATGATAGGTCACATATAAAATCATGTAAACAAGTATAAATTGATAAACATAAACAAGCAATCAATGATAAATTAAGCATTCAAGATAAACAAATCAAACATTCAAATCTTCATAATAATGGCTAATACCCAAGGGTATTAGCCCTCAAACGTCATAATCAATACAAGAGTAATAATTCAACCAAAGTAAACTAACCGAGTTAAATGAATGATACTAAAAATCAAACGATTACTAGAGTATAAGAGATTATAAAGTGTTTCCTGTGGAATTAGTAGCTTTGCTTGACCTCTTCTGCTCTTCTTGTCTTCTGAGAATCGACTTTTATGGTTAAGGTATCGAAAATATGATCAAGCACACTAAAAACCCGTTTTTAGGTTTTCTATTTATAGGGTATGGAATTTGGTCGATACGGCATATCGAGTGAGATGGATACGGCATATCGGGGGGTTTCTTAGAGTAGGGACCACATTCGATATCTTTCAGAATATTTTATTACTTTATATTGAATACGGCGTATGGATTTCTTCTGGATACGGCATATTGGACTTCATTCTTTCGTGGTCTTTTATGAAGTGTAGGCACAGATACGCTGTATCTTCCTTGATGGATACGGCGTATAGGATGTCAGAGTCCTTAATCTTCAAATGTCTTCATTTAAGCTCCTGAATGCGTGCCTTTTTGCTAATCTTCACCAAGCACTCCATAATTACTGCAATTCTCAAATACAAACGATTAAGTAGCAATTCTTGCAATAATCATACAAAATGGGTTATTTACATGGGATAAATGATGCTATAAAAGTGATGTTATTTGATGTCATCAATGACCCCGACCGATTCATCATGGCCATTCAGATATATACGAAGGCAGTTTCCCGTTAAAGTATGTTTCGCCATGACAATCAACAAAAGTCAAGGCCAAACTTGTAACCATGTTTGTACGTACCTTGAGAAACCCGTATTTACCCATGGACAACTTTATGTTGCTGCATCGCGCGTGACTTCTCGCGCTGGACTGCGTTTTTATACTGATAACGGAGGAATTTGCGCTAATAACTTGACAAAAAAATTGTTTGCAAAGAAGTCTTTTATAATTTGCCTATAGGTATGTGTTGCACTTAAATTACATTACTTTTCACGCCCTGATTATATGACGACTGTTCTTTTTATTTCAGTTCTGGTCGAACAACAATGAGCATCCGTTGTCACTATGTCGCTGACTTGCATCCTAATTTGACTGATAAGTAGACACTTAATGTTATGGTTGCATGTGTATGGACTACGTACAATCCAAAGACCAACCGCATTCTATCTATTGACTTGATTATAGTAGATGAACGTGTGAGTGCAGCTTACTTTTTTTATAATGCTTGATTTACTCTACCCATGTATTAATCCAGGCTTCCAGTCTATGTTTTTCAAAATATTTTGTACTGGTATACATGAGTTTAGGTGTTCTTTCAGGGCATTTGGTTATTTTCTACCTGTTATAATTAAATCAAGCATAGTCCAATATAGTCTTGGTATATAGGACGTGACATATAATAAAGTAATGTCTCATAGCATAACATAGTCCAATAGAGTCTTGGTATATAGGACTTGCCATATAATAAAGTAATGTCTCATTATAACACCCCGTGTTTTAGGGTCATTTACGACGTCAATAAATTCACAAGTTATTTTTAGTATTGTACGCGTTTGCTTCAAAATCGTAATCGTTAAGTTAAATCGCGTAAGTTAAAAATTATCATTGAATGTAAACGGGCATCAAACAATTAAATGTTTACATCTAGTAAGTGTTAAGTAATTATTTTGAGTATAATTATTAAATTTGTTCATTTTATTTTTATTGGTTACGTAAAGTGATTACGTTTCGCGATAAAATCCGTTTAGGCATTCCCGGAACCACCAAAACTTTTCTACGCTTCAACAAATACCCACATTTATACCCAATACCCAAAATTTACAAAATAACATCACTTTTAAGCCTATGTGGCCGGATATACAAGTGTAGATACAAAGAAATATCTAATTTCCAAGTCTTCCTTGATTTCATGGGATGTTCTCTACTTTTAGGAACATGTAGATATTTTCAAGCAAGACTTACATGTTTACTTGTAAGGCTTCCATACTTATGACCATACTTTCCCTAGAAATCCTCTACATGTCCCTTGAATAAGTCTTAGGGTATATAATGCCTAAACTAGAAAGTAAACACACACATATCCATTTCCAAGGTGAAAACAAAGCAAAAACTCTCCCATTTCCTTTGAAATAGGCCACGGCTCAAATCCATACACACAAACCATCCATACAAATTTTATTTGTAACATTTCTAAGTGTTTATACATCATATCTAAGATAACCCAAGAAGGTTTGAAGGTTTGGTTTAAGGTTTACAAGAGTTAAGCAAGCATGATTCAAGATTAGGGTTTCACTTGAAATTAGGGTTTTCAAGGGTTGTAAGCTAGGTTTTGGTTTCTAAACAAGGGTTTAGATCATATTGTTCATCATCATACATCATATTAAGGTTACCTAAAAACCTTAATCTCTTTATATTTGTGATTTTATGCATATATAATGTCTATGTAGTTAATCACCATCTAGGAACTTATTTACTTGTAAAAATGGATTTTTACACTTGTTTGAGGTTTGGTAAACTTTTATATATGATATATGGATCTTAATATCATGTTATAATGGAGGTATAAGTATTGTACATGTGAGGTTTATGTATAAAAAGTATCTATAAACAAGTTACCTAAAAAGTATACATAAGAAAGTTAATGAACAAATGAGTATGTAAACTCATGGATCTTGAGATTTTTGGACAATCTTTGGACTAATCATGGACTAAGAACCCTAAAGATGTAAGACATGTGATATTGAGGGTTGTAATGGACTTGTAACAAAGTGGTTAAGCTAAAAAGTTATAAAAACAACTTTTAAACACATTTTGAGAAAAACCCAAAATTTACATGTCTATTTTATGTTTTTATAGGATACTACATGTCCCAAGGATCATGGGCATATAATGAACTCGAAAAACAGATTTATAATGAAGGAGATACGCTAATTTTAAGTTATACGCTAATTAAACGCGTTTATAAAAATAATTTTATAAAAATTACTATTCACATCAGATCTATATATTTTGAAAACATCATTAATATGATATAACTTTTAACAACAAAGACGTGCTCGAAAGAATCACTAAAAACGGACCTAAAACGAGTAAAATACGACGTTTACGAGTTTACGATAACTAAGTTTATAAAAATAACTTTATAAACTGTCATGAACAGTAAAAAGTACTGTTCACCAGTAGGTAAAAAATATAAAAATGTAATATTTTGATAACTCGTCTTAATACGAAAGCATGGACATAAGAAACATAACAAACGGGCTTAAAACGAGAAAGATACGCATTATTTTATACTTGTGCACTATTTCCTGACATGAATAGTGTTGGTTCGTTTTTAATATAAATTTTTGCGAAACATTTTAGAATCATTTATATAATATTTATACATGTCCTAAACTTTATAAATATTATTTTACAAAGACAATTGAATTATTTATTCGATTATACGAGTACAAACACACGGATAATATTTATCAAAAGCAATTTAAATATTATTTCACAAACTCAATTAGATGGTGATGTAGCTATATAGAATTATATATGGTAGTAGTTATTCAAAGTACTTAGTACTCATACGACCTATAATTGATTAGGTTGCATTCGGGCGTAATTATGACGCACTTTCTGTTGTGATTTACATTGTTAAACTCATCCACTCGAGGTGAGTTCATAGCCCCATGTTTTACTGGTTTTACATATATTTTTTGGGTGAGAACATGCTTTGTTTTACAATTGGACGCAAGTGAACATTTCATATTTAAACTGATTACGTGTTTGCCTAAGTAGCGATAACCCAATGTGCCCACTATCATGAACTGTAAATCACCTGGAGGGTGAGCGCGGGTGTTATAAATAGATCTATTTGGGGGTGACGCCCCCGTTCGGGTGATTAGCTATCACTGGACAAACGAACGTATAACATGGCGGATCAAGGGATGTTCTGGGTTAGAACATCATCATGGGCAATGTAGGCAATTTATATTGCAATTCATTTATGTCGAGCTTCAGTGTCATGGGCTTAGGAAAACGTAATGACGTTAAGCATGTTTTTCTCAGGAGATCAATAAGGCACGAGGTGCAAGGGATACATTGGTGGTCGTTATTTTGGAAGTCAATTGCATTAAAGATTTGGTTGCATTACATTTGGGGAAAACGTTTGTTTTCGAACTAGAATCTTTGTATAATTTAACAATGAACAAGTAAAGCTTCGGGCTTTTGTATCAAACACTTTGCTAAATCTAATGTATCGGTTTTAAACGACACTTTTAAAAGTCGTTCTTATATATCTTGTGCTGTTGATCTATGAAGTAACGCTCCCAAACCCATATTCCAATGCGACCCATTTTGGGGGTGTTACACTCATAGCAGAACATACTAAAGTGGTCATTCTCCAACAATTTTATAATGCACAATTGAGTGATAAAACGTAGCTTACTTTTTTTATATGACCAACTGCTTTAACTGATATCACTAAGATAAGACCTGCAACGTAAGTTGTTATCCTACATATGATAAATTACGTAAATGCACTATCATCAAAACAGTTTGGCCATCTTTTTGAAGAAACAAAACATACAATTTTGTGCAGAAAATTCAGCAAATAAAGTAAGTGCAGGAATTACTTTAAGGGCTATTTGGACAGATTATGTTTAAAGGGTTGTTTGGACATAGACAGGGTTAAGGGACTGTTTGGACATATTTGGCTTAAGGGGATGTTTGGACACATACATCTTTAAGGGGTTGTTTGGATTGCAACAGTTTCAAGCTTTAACTGATATCACTAACATAAGACCAAACTCATTGGTATGTGCTTAAATACACATACCTTTTACCTTTAAAAACGAGCTGAAATAACCAAAAACGGACTTAAAATGCCAAAGATACGCTTGTTTTGCTAAATGTATTGTGCAGGAACGGATAACCAAGAAAAGGACGAAAAACAAAGCCAAAACGACAAAACCGGACTCGGAATGGAAAAGCTGTGAAGGACAAAGCCAAAGCAAAGCCAAAGATCAGATAAGTCAAAGTCAAAGTCAACTCAACAAATCAACAGTCAAAACCAAAGCCGTAATTGAAGAATACTATTGGTTGCAATCTCAACCCATCTGATGGGCCGGGAAAGCCCAATAGTATATTAACGAAGACTGTGAAGACCAAATGGGCCCTCAATCAATGACAACAGCCCATTTGTGTGCAATTGACAGAGACTATGAAGACTTTGAAGACCCGATCCTAGCCCTTGAACAAACCAATCTCAGCCAGTGTACACACAAAACCCACCCAAACCTTATTGGGCCTTAAAAAGCCCAATAACACAAGCCTGAACCTTATTGGGCCCAAACACACTCAGTTGGGCCCAATACAAGCCCACAAACCCTTATTGGGCCCAAACACACCCAGTTGGGCCCAATACATAACCCAAGCCCATTACTGGCCCAATACCATTTTTTATAAACCCTGGGGACCTAAATTGTCAAGTTTAAAAATGTTTGTAAAAAGAAAAAGTGTTTTAAAAATATAAGGGACTGAATTTGCAAGTTTCCAAAACTTTTATCTCTTTATAAAACACAAGGGCCGAAACTGCAATTCACCATTTCCTTCTTTAAATCCTTTTGATTAAAACGCAAGGGCCCAAATTGCCAATTTCCAAACTCGTATATAACTAAAAATAAAAGAAAGAAAAGAGTGACAAGTAAAGGAAAGTTGGGGGTTTCTTTTTGGGCAATTCAAACTTTCGAATGTTATAAACCAATACCGGTCTCTCTTCCCCAAAGCTTTCCCGCCACCACCTCAAAACCTTCAACATCACATGTTACCACCCAATCTTTTACCCAACCCCTCCTAAATCCAGTCCTAACCTTAAACCCACTCCCACTACCCTTTTCAACTGCCACGTTGGCAATCCCCCACAACCCAAGAAAAATCTATGGCCGAAATTGATCAAAAAGAAACACAACTCCAATCCTAGGGCTAGGATTGATGCTGAGGCTTCAGACTCACACAAGAAACACAAAGACTCAAGCTTTGAAGACCTGAGACTTCTATAAATTAAAGAAACACAAAGCCGAAGAGAGGTTGTTGTTTTTTACTAGTTTTTTATTTAATTTTTAATTAGATTGTAATCTAAGCTTTGAGTTTGCTTTTTAAGTGTAATATTACTGTTTTTAAAAGATAAATTCAAATTTCGAAGTTAATTTTGAGTTTATTGATTTTCAATATTATTCATCTTTTAACTCTTTAATTCATTGTTAATCATAAAAAAATTGAGTTTACTTGTTTCTTTTTAACCCTGCTGTCACTAATATTAACCTACATTAATAGTTTTTAGTAAAATCAAGTTAAAAGGGATTTTCACTTACTTAAGGGGGTGTTTGGCATAGCTGCCAATATGGGTCATTTTGTGTTTGGTATGGGTCAAACACACTCAGCCACTTTTGGCTGAGTGTGTGGGCTTAGTTAGGCCAAGATAATCAAAGATTGTTAGTTAAAATTCAGATTTTCAGTGCATATGTTCATTTAAGGTTTTTTGTCAAAAATTTTAGGAAAGAAAATTTAGGTTTGAGCTTAAGCTGTTCAAACAGCTTAAGTTTTACTTTATTGTCCATATTTTTGAGTGTTTAAACTGGTTTAAACATTCTTGTGTTTTGTCAATTGGGTTACAAGTCAAATTGTGAAACCTGTCAAAGCTTTCATAAGTCATAATTTTTATAAAAACTCTCAACTTTAGATCTTAAAATCAGTGAGTAAAAATGAGTTTTGTTAAAAGCACTTTTGAGCATAAGCTCACACCTAGTAGCCCTAAATCTGTTTAACCTTGGTTTGTCCTTTTAAGCACTTGTGGGCTTATTTGATAAGCTCAAAAAGTGCTTCTTTGTCCTCTGTTGGTTTTGCCCTGGTGCAAAAGCCAAATTTCAGCCCCTTATTTCTTGCAATTTAGCTTAATTAGCACCATATCTTTTTGCAGTTTCAATAAGACCCTAGATAGCCCTTTAAGCCCCCAAAATAGTACAGCTTAATTATGCCTTTAGGTTAGCTTATTTTAGTTAAAAAAGTAGGTGAATTTTCTGTTTTTTTTTTGTCTCAGCTTATTTTAGGGTTTATTTCAGCTTCCTTCAGCAAACTTAGGTAATGTTAGCATTAAATATTAAGTTAGTTCTTTGTTTTAGCTTAATTTAACCTTTGCTTCAATAGAAAAAGGCAAATAAGCTCTCTAAGGCTGTTTACCTTTCTGTCCAGCTGATTCAGCTTATTTTCTAGCTTATTGTGACCTTTTTAGCACTTTTGGCTTTTATTAAAAGTAATCCCCTTAAGCCACTCTCTAAGTTTGCTTTTTGGAGTTTTGTCTAAAAAGTTCTTTTTGGCTTTTTGGACCTTCATGGATAATCGGGCTCAGGTTCAGGGACCATTTATGTAACTTTCGATTTTCTTGTTAGCACAGTTAATTCCTTAGGTTAGATTCTTGTTACACTGTTAGTCCTTTAGGGTATTACACAGTTAGTCCTTGTCAGTTAGGTAGTTAGATTTATTTAATTTAATTAATTAAATTTAGGGTTTAATTTAATTAGTTTAATTAATTATAATTGCTACAGTAAATTTTGGGCATTTTTACATTTTTAACTTTGTTAACTTTTTCTTTATTTAATTTAAATTTTCCAGAATTTTTAGACTTTTATTTTCTGTCTTTTTCTATTTTCTTAATTTTAATTAGTGTTTAATCTTTAAAAATTCATAAAAAATACAAAAATTAACAAAAAATTATTTTTCTTTTTTTTAGAAAATTTTCTTTAATCAAATAGTTTGTAGGAAAATTAATAAAACTTGTGTAGGGTAATTTTTGCTTAAAATTCAGTTCCGGGCCCGTTTACGAGTTCGGCTTTTTCGTTTCTTACCGTTTTGTTCGCTTTTTAACTCCGATTTTGAAATTTTTTACATTTTCTTTTAAGTTAGAATATTTTTAATTTATTTAAATTTTAAAATTAATTTTATGACTTTATTTTTGTAATTTTTAGTTTTAGCTTGCGATTTAATTCCCGGTAGTCTATAATTGCCATGTTTAATTTAGTATATGAGATTTTAATTATTTTAGTTAAGTATTTTTAGCCTAATTACGTTCCCCGTAGATTTCTTAGGATTTCATTTGCCATTATTTATGCTCCCGTAGTTTAGGATTTATCCGTATAACTATTTTTGTTCCCCGTAGTATATTTAAGATTCCCATTTTCCACTGCTTGTTTCCCGTAGAATAATTTTAGTTTTCTTTAATTAATTTTAGTTTATCTAGTTAAAAATCAAAATCAATTGTTTCTCAATTCAAATCATCAATTCATTCGTAAGATTTTAACATTCCAGCCTCGTTGGGGATTTACGACCCGGGAAAGCTCTATACTACTTCTCGGTATCATTGACTCTGCTTTTAGACTATTCTTTACTTTATATATTTGATATTTTATTATATTATATATATTTTAAGGTATAGTCTGAGCTGATTAAAGTTCTGATTTGCATCCTCAGTGGATACCCCTGCCCCATGAATCTCTAATTCACTCAAAAGACTTTGAAACCTGTCATAACCTTTATGTAGTCCTTCTGAGTTTGATATAGAGAATCCTTCAAACTGTTGCTTTAGGATATACTTTTGCATCTTCTTTGATTCATCATTTCCACCAAATCTAGATTTGATAGCTTCCCACATCTCTTTTGCATTAGTCATCTTATGAAATTTAGCAAGATGATCTTCTGGTAAAGCCATAAGCAAAGTGGTCCTTGCTTTTCTTTCTTTTTCTCTGGCTAAGATTTCTTCTGCAGTCCTTGGAGGCAAAACCTTGATTTGACCTTGTGTATCTGTGGTTATTGACACAGGACCATTTCCATTTTGTATAACTTCCCAGATAGGATATTCTGTATAGGCTAAATAATGTTCCATTTTCATGGCCCATATATCATATTCTCCATTTTTTAGAATAGGAAGTTTTGAGGGTTTTTTGAAACGCTGTCTTTGTGAGGAGTTTGTTGTGTTGGTGTTTGTGATGGTGGTGGTGGTGGTGGTGGTGGTGGAGGTATTTCATCTTGTGATCCAGCCATTGCTTTGTAAGATAGGGGTTTATAACTGGTTTTTGTTCTTCTTACTCAGAGTTTCTCATAGGCTCTGATACCACTTGTGAGTCCTAAACTAAATAGATCTTTGTAGCCTGCTAAGGGTGATAGCCAACTTGTATAAATACAGATTGACTATAGAGAAAACACTGACTATGAATACTTATTATATATGCAAAATCTTCACAATAGTATTAAGAAGAACAATGAAAAACTAAACTTTGATTTTTATTAATCTGCTTTAACTGATTACAGATTACAAACTATGAGATATGATTGTATGAGATGAGATCTGTATGTTCTATTGTTGTTGCATATCTCTCTAATATCATAGGGTTCCTTTTATAGACCAAGGATAAACCCTAACAGGCTTACAAAATGCGTAAAAGATGATACATATCTTTTCCTACAATATCTCATACATATCTCTTAAACAGTACTAACTAATTTGTACTAACGGTACTAACTATCTGAGCAGTACTTAACACTTTATACTGTCAGTACTAACTATAACTATCGGTACTAAGTTTATAACTAACGGTCTATAAGTCAGGATGTTAATCTCCCAACAAAGGCTTCTGGCAATGACTTTAAATCCGTTAATGGTTGATAGTTTGCCAAAAACTATATGGTTCTTAACTGACCATGCTTCACAGTAAAGAGTTGGCTAGTCCAAAGCAAACGGCTCTTGGTAAAGACTTCTTAAATCCATTGATAGTTGATAGTTTACTCAAAACTATATGGTTATCAATGCACCATGTTGTTACAATGAAGCATTGGCTATTCCAGAGCAATTCTAGAGCAAACGGCTACTGGTAAAGAAACATCTTATCCGTTTATGGCTGGTAGTTTGGCAAAAACTACAAGGCCAACTTAGTTGGTGTTGCTGAGTTGCTGAGATGCTGTGATGATGACAAAGACTAGAAGATAAAGAATTTCAAGATTACAAAGTAACAAAAGAGCTCAAATTCATTAAAGAAAATATTAAAGAGTAAGCAGTGTGTTTGGATACATCCTTCAGGTGTTTAAAAAGCTCAAACTAAAGAAACATCAAGGTTAACAAGTGAACATCATGTTTAGGGGAGAATTGTTAGGAATTATGTTTTCCTGAGTTAGTACTGTTAGTATTAGTTAGTTAGTACTGCCAGTATATATGTTAGTACTGGTAGTAGAGTTAGTACTGTTAGTAGTAAGTTAGTACTGCTAGCATATATAGATAGTACTGCTTAAGTGATATGCATGAGATATATTAGGAATAGATATGCATGATCACTTAACTCATTTTGTAAGCCCATTAGGGTTTCCTTGGTGTATAAAAGGAACCCTACGGCACTAGTTAGATATATAAGTTTCACAAACATTTATATTTAGTATTTTGTAACCTAGCAGATTAATAGTAATCAAAATCTGTTTTATTCATTGTTCTTCTTAGCAGTATAAGTTAGTTTCTCGAAAACTTATATTGTCTTAGTCTTTGTTCTCGTGTAGTTAGTTTGGATCTATCCAGATTGACTACCACCCTTAACAGGCTAGAAAGATTTATTCAGACTGGGATCAACACGACGTTTGACCGCGCGACCGTTAAGCGTTTTGGGCATCATAAATATTATGACGCGCCCCAACTTATTTTATTTTTTTGAGATTTATATTTTTGACAAATTTCGTCATTTTTTTCCTTGTCATAAGACGGACTTGTGTTTAAAGTGTACACATCTTATTAAATGTTTTAAAGTAAATTTAGCGGGACGGAATAAAAATATTTACGAAAGTGGTGCGACTCGAGTTCTTGGCCGATTTTAAATAAAAGAAATAACGCTTTGTACTAGTTTTAAAAGGACTAAAGGATGGAAGGACTAAAAGTGTAAAAACCTCAAACTCTTTTCCTATAAAAGGAAGCACACACACACTTATTTTCTCTTTAGTCAAAAAAAATCTTTCTCCTTGCTCCTCCCTAGTCCACGTCTGGCCAAACAAACAACACCCTATTCCGATCAAATCTCTGATATGCATTACAATCTATTTACATATTATTGATCCTTGTATCAAGGCCTACACATCCCACTAAAAATATTTCACATGCATTGGGTTTTGAAGAAGTTAGATTTTTGGTTGGTTCTTGAACATTTCGTGTATAAGAGGGGTGTTTGTGAAGCTAGATAAGTGTTTTAGAAGTGTTGGTTTGAATGGAAAAAGCTTCGGTCTCGGTTTCGGGTTGTGTTCGAGTTCGAATAAGGAAAGAAAGGGAACGAGTCGAGTCCGATTGTACACGAGTTAGCTTAATCAAGCTTTGTAAGTATTTTAATTAATAGTGTTATTTTTATTTTTGTGATTCGATTGATTTTTGATGATTGTATGTGATGAAATCCGAGGGATCTTGCATTGTCTAGTTTAGATTTGGTGGTTGGATGATTGAGAGAGTTGAATATTGTTTATAGACCATTTTAGAAGTGCCGTGAATAAGATTTTTGGTCAATATGGACTTTTGGCGCGATGTGTAATGCGCGATTTTGAGCAGAAAACAGAACACGGAAAATGAGGTCCGAGAAATTATAAAATCTGATTTTGGTTTGGAAAATATGGTAGAGGGTATTTTTATGAGTGTTTCGGTAATTCGAACGCCCCGTAACGCCTAATAACGAAGAAGTTACGGCGAAAACAAGATTTAAAAACTATTAAATTTCCAAACAGCTATTAGAGTTTTACTAGTTGCTGGCAGATTCAAAAACGTCCGATTTGAGCACTTTCGAGTCTGTTTCGGCCTTCCGACAAAACACGAAAGTTGCTCGGAATGTTGATTTACTTTGCAGCGAGGTTTGCCAGTTTTAAAATCAAGTAATAACGTGTCAAAACCCAAGGTCAAATTCTGCACTTTTATTTAAAATGTCATAAGTTCCGGCAGAAACTTGCAGGGGCATTTTGGTCATTTTCCGTCGAGTTTCAGGTCTCGACTAAAACTAAAAAATTGTCCGGAACGTCGTTTTGCATAAAATCTCTTTAGAGTCCGAGTCATTAAAATGTGATATAATGGGTCGTTTCGAGCGGGTCAGATTTATTAATATATGTATACATAAAGTAAAAGTCAAATGAAGTCTAACGTTGACTTTTAAAAGTCAACGGGATGAGGTAAAACTTGTTGAACGTCTATAAAAATAATAAACGCTATTATTGTTACGAATATAATATTTTAGACTTAACGATTGTTATGAGCGAAGAAGATACTAAAAATAGTAACTTTTGAAATATTCGGATATAACACCAATATGAGTAAACGTTAACCAAATTGAGCGTCGAATGTGCGATGAAATAAATAAATATTTCTATAAATATAAATAGATGTCGAGACTTACTAAAAATGGTAACTTTCTGAAAATAGTACTCTAAAATAGAAGTTTCCAAAAATAGAAAGTTTTCAATGAAGTATTGTGACGTGTAACAAAGGGAACGACCGTAACCTAATATTGTGGGGTTTTAGGATCTAAAGTGGATTTCTCATCACATGTATGAATATATACTATATATATATATATATGTATATATATATATATGTATATATATATATATATATATATATATATATATGATTCTGTTGATACGATGTACGCATCGTTGACCATACTTTTCGGTATAGTAATCGAGCGACGTAATTTATAGGTCGTGATCGTGTTCGTTGATTTTTCGTGGATTGTTTCGATTATTTGATTTTCGTCTTAGATCAAGGTGAGTTCATAGCCTCGCTTTTGAAATGTTTTATAAACCCGCGAGGGGGATAATGCTTGTTTTGGAAAAGTGACGCCATGTGTTTTTGATAGGTGATATGATTCTATTTACAATTGATATATGCCTTTCACTGTGTGACCATAGTTTGCCTAGTTATAGGTAAATGCTAATCTATTAAATAGATCTATTATGTTTTGTTAGATTTGAGTAAAAGACTCGGTCACCTCATATATTTATTGTTTATAATAGTTCGTAGTTTAATAGTAAAGTGGATTTCTCATCACATGTATGAATATATACTATATATATATATATGTATATATATATATATATATATGTATATATATATATATGTATATATATGTATATATATATATATATGTATATGTATATATATATGTATATATATATATATATATATATATATATATATATATATATGATTCTGTTGATACGATGTACGCATCGTTGACCATATTTTTCGGTATAGTAATCGAGCGACGTAATTTATAGGTCGTGATCGTGTTCGTTGATTTTTCGTGGATTATTTCAATTATTTGATCTTCGGCTTAGATCAAGGTGAGTTCATAGCCTCGCTTTTAAATGTTTTGTAAACCCGCGAGGGGGATAATGCTTGTTTTGAAAAGTGAACGCAATGTGTTTTTGATACGTGATATGATTCTATTTACAATTGAGTATATGCCTTTCACTGTGTGACCATTAGTTGCCTAGTTATAGGTAAATGCTAATCTATTAAATAGATCTATTATGTTTTGTTAGATATGAGTAAAAGACTCGGTCACCCCGTATATTTATTGTTTATAATAGTTCGTAGTTTAATAGTTAATCGTATGTCTTTCGGTTTTAAGCCGGGTACTAATACCCGGTATTTTGTAAAAACTATATAAGCCTCTTCCAACTTTGGAAGAGGCAAGCTAGTAATAATCATTTTCCTTTTACACATACATTTCTCTCTCTAGAAATATCTCTCTATGTGTTTCTCTCTCTAGAAACTAGCCCAATCACAAGAATCATCACCCGTGTTATGAATTAAACGATCCTACAATTGGTATCAGAGCCTCGGTGGATTCGTGATTGATTCGTGTGGTTAAACTAGCTCAGATTCATTTTTTGTTTTTTTATTTTATTATTTTTTTTTTTACACCCCCCCCCTTCCTCCCGTTAGAGAGTCGCGATTTTCGGTTATTTTTTCATTTTTTTTTTTTTTAGTGCTCATTTTGAACCAAAAACACCCCACGGCTCAAAAATCTTTTTGGGCTCAAGTGGTTGGTTAATCGTGTTGTTTTTCTTGTTCTACATGCTAAGGAAGTAGTATTGTTGCTATTACAAGTGATTAACAAGGCTCAAGATCGAAAACAAAGCTATAAGGTTCGGATTATTACTTGTGTTCTAAGTGGAGAGTTGCGTCATTTTGGAAGATCCACAAAGATATTTATGTTATTGTGTGTTTAATCTTCACTTAGACACTGAGTACTACATATTTTAGCTATGATCCGTGCTTAATAAGCTCATTGGAAGTATTTTTGCAAAATTTCTATCCTAGTGTTCATCATGGTGGGTTAGTGATGGTAGGGGGACATAGATCACGTTTAGGAAAAGTCAAATGGCGAGTTGACCCAGTAAAAGGCGAGTTGCCTTATTTAATTAAGAAAATAGGCGGCGGTTTGCTATTTGGTGGCGAGTTGCCAAAAACAGTGGCGGTTTGCCTTTCTTGTGGCGAGTTGGTTGATTTGGCGGCGGTTTAACAGGTTGTGTGGTGAGTTGATTATTAAATTGTGCAAAAAGAAACGTTACTTTGCCAAAAGTTTGAATCCACGGCGAGTTGCTTAGGTTATACTAGACGGCGAGTTGTTAAATTCAAAAGGTGAGTTACTTTGCATTATTGCCGGCGAGTTAGCTATTATTTTACACGGCGGTTTGGTGCATTATTGACGGCGAGTTGGTCTTTGTTAGGCAGCGGTTTGCCCACATTTTCAGTGGTGATTTGGTGGTTTTCTAGCAGGCGGTTTGAGTTAATTCAGGAGGCGGTTTGCTTATATTTCAAAGGAAATTATTTACTTTAGGCAAATTGGACTTTGGACTTTAATTGACATTTAATCAAACATAATCTTACATCAATAACATCTAGTTATACCATAATCAAAGACGTAAAGGACATTAATCAAACAACAAACGAACCTTAACAACAAACAATTATTCATTTACGGTTTTCTATTAATTTTGTAAAATCCCGTTAAATCCTTCTTATCGGTTTAAATCTTAGACTTGTAAAATCCCGTGAACGTTAATTGCATTCATAACCAATACATCAAGATGTCTAATATGTCAGAAGATATCCAGTATGCCAGTTTCGATACCCGCCCACCAATGCTTGACAGAACAGACTTTGAATCTTGGCAACAACACATTCATCTGTATTGTCTAGGAAAAGATAATGGAGAGAAAATTATGAAATTGATTACTAAAGGTCCATTTTAAATGGGAACAATGAGAGATACCCTTACTGAAGGAGGTGAGGGTGCACTTCATCTAGGTCCAGAACGTGCTAGAGTCTTTGCCGACCTTTCAGCTAAACAAAAGGACCGGTATAAAGCTGACATTCATGGTACGAATATCTTACTTCAAGGTATACCAAAAGACATCTACACACTCATCAACCACTTTACTAACGCCAAAGACATTTGGGACAATGTGAAGATGATTCTGGAAGGCTCTGAGTTAACAAAGGATGATCGAGAATCTTAATTATACGATGAATTTGAACACTTCTGTCAAATCAAAGGAGAAACCATTCATGTTTACTATGTTAGGTTTACAAAGCTCATTAACGACATGAGAAACATTAAGATGATCATGCCCAGAATGCAGCTTAACTCTAAGTTTGTGAACAACATGTTACCTGAATGGAGTAGATTCATTACTAAAGTCAAACTAAACAGAGGTTTGAAAGAGTCTAACTTTGATCAGTTGTATGCCTACTTGAAGCAACATGAGGTACATGCAAATGAGAACAGAATGATGATGGAAATGTTCATTCAACCTACTGATGACCCCTTGGCACTAGTGTCTAATGCATCAAATCAGAAGTATCCAACACAATCATCTGAGTCTCCATAATGCTCAAATCAACCATCAATTGTTGATAACTGTCAAATGGACACAGGAAGCACTTCAACGAATAACTTGATTGAAAGCCTAACCAACACACTTGCCCTCCTTAATCAATTATACAAATCACATCTTCCTCAAATAAACAATCAACTCAGAACATCTTCTAATGCAAGGAACAAAGCTACAGTTTAAGATGACAAAGTTGTTGTTCAGGATGTTCGTGATAGATACAATGTGAATAATCAAGGAAGACCATTTCAGAGGAATAATGCAAGAGGAAATGTTGTAGCTAGGAATGTGGGAGGTCAAAACAGAGTTGGAAACATGAATCCTGGTCAAGCTAAACCCATTATGTGCTACAACTGCAAAGGAATCGGGCACATAGCACGAGAATGTCCACAACCAAAGCGTCCTCAGGATTCAGACTACTTCAAAGACAAGATGCTGCTTATGCATGCTCATGAGAATGGTGTTGTACTGGATGAAGAGCAGTTGTTGTTTCTTGCAGGAGAACAGGTCACCAATTTTGATGACGATGTGGATGATTTGGCACTCAATGTGGACCATGTCTTTGAAGCTGATCAATGCGATGCATTCGACTCTGATGTTGATGAGGCTCCCACCACACAGACCATGTTCATGGTAAATCTTTCATCTGAAGATCCAATCTACGATGAAGCCGGGCCATCATATGACTCGAATACTCCGTTTGAGGTACAAGATCATGATACCTTTGTAGATCATATGGATGAGTATCATGAAGTACACGAGATGCAAAGCGATGTACAACACAACTACGTTGTTGACTCTGATGCTGACTATACGAGTGATAGTAATATTATTCCGTATGATCAGTATGTGGAAGACAACGAAGAACATGTTGTACAAAGTAATGTATCTTCTGTACGAAATGATGCATTGATGTCAATTCTCGATGAAATGCATGAACAGGGTGTACAAAGTAGGTCAGCAAATAAGCAGGTTAAAGTAGTTAATGACACATTGACTTCTGAACTTGCGAGATATAAGGAACTGGTCGGGGTGTATGAACAACGGGCTAAGTTTGAATTAACTGATAGAGAACGAAAGATTGATGAACAAATGAGAATAATTATCTCTGACCGAAATCGAAAAGAAACTTCTTTAAAATCGGAACTTCATTCTGCACAATTGCAACTTCGTTCTACTCTTAACCATCATAAGATAGTGAGGGAAGAAGCGATCATTTTGAAAAAGGATTTTAAACAAAAAGAAGACAAATTCCTTGAAGAGTTTTTAGACATTAAAAGGCTAAAAGAAAAGGTTGAAGATAGATTATACAAACAAGATCAATCTGTACAAACGGTTCACATGATATGTAAACCAAAATCGTTTTATGATGAAAAGAACAAGGTAGCGATAGGCTACAAAAATCCCTTATGTCTCACCCGTGCAAAGCAAGTTCAACCAGCCCTCTATAATGGTCATGTATTAGTCATGTCCAATCATGCACGTCTTGTTGTGCATGATTCAGAGGACACTCGAAGGAGAAAATGCAAAGCCCTCAATGTGTGGAAAATAAAGTTAGGATTCCCCCCCCCAGATTACTCGAAGGAGAACCTTCTTGCAACCTTTGCTCCACAAAGAAATCTGACCCCAGAACAGATATTTTGGTCCATAGATAATAATGACAGGAAAAAGGCTGAGACCTCAGTTCCAAAACCACTTTCAGCATTGACAGTGTATCCACCCAATACTCCTGTCAAGCTTGTCCCCAGAGTTCTTCCAACTAAAAGTCAAGTGAAGATTAATCTTTATGTACTCACACAACTTTTTACGGAATTTGACAAAACTTGCAAAAAGAGAATCACCCCAACAGGTGTTACAGAAGGGGAAAGAGGTTTTGAACAAACAAAAAGATGTTACCTCACTGAAGTTATTCCATTTTTCAAAACTCTTAAAGAACACTTTGCAGGAGTTCAAACGGCCCTCTTTAAAGAAGTTAAAGTAATGGAAGAAATTTTTGATCAAATGAATGACGAAGTGGACCAGAATACTGTAGACAAGCAATTGTTCTGAAATTCGTAAGAAAATCTTTCTCATTGAAATGAGAATATGATTGCTAATTAGTTGTCGAATCAACTGTTGTATGATGTGGGAAAAATCACGTTGTATAGATCTTGAGCTGAGACCGTATAAGTTCATAATGACGGTCAATACATATTTCAAAACTGAAAGGGAGAATACTAAATTTGAATTAAAGTATCACATCTTCAAGAAAGTTATGATAATAACAGATTCACAAACATCACAGGAAGCTCTCTGATTTTTTAACTCATTCTTTAAGGATCAAGATTCTCGAACATCAGTATTTAAGAAAAAAAGACACGTGATTTACGAGACTTAAAAGTTTTAGTCTCTAATGTGAATGACAGAAGTTGTGAACCTTATAATGCTAACGATGTCACTGATCTTCTTGAACAAGATAAACGGTTTAGAGCAGAAATAGAAAAGGTGAAACAGCATTACAAGGAATTGTATGACTCCATTAAGATTACGCGTGTTCACACTAGAGAAAAGACATCTACTATGTTAAATGAAATTGAGAGTCTAAAGCATCAGTTGAAAGCGATGTGTCTTGTGTTCACTAGTGTCTGTCAAACCATAAGGTCTTGCGCTCTGGCATGTATGCATTGTTGTTAGCCATCCCGAATTACCCCTTAGAACAATAGGAGTGCTCATTTAACCTATATCAACCATCTTAAGGAGAGTGTAGAAACAGTTAAGGAGATTGTAGAGGAAGCTAGAGTAGTTAAACCACTGGATAATGCACTTAACTATGCTTGTCAATACACTAAGCTATCTCAGGAATTGCTAGAATATGTGATTGGCACTTGCCCAAAAAGTTTCAATGAAAGAGATAACAAGGCTCCCTCTACCCTTGTAATAGGAAAAAGCAAGTTAACTTTTAATGAAAACAGGAACTTCAACTAATAACAAAGAAAACGAAGTGCACCGAAAGTCGTCAACGACTAATGTCCCATGATACGTTTACAGGTGTATAAACAGTACCACTGAAGCAAGCGATCAAAGCTAGAAGCAATACAAAGAAAAATAAGATCCTGCATGCTAAGACTGAGAAATAAGAAGAAAGTAGATGACCACCCCCCCCTTAGGACAGATAAGTTCAGTATTGGACAAAAGTGAATCGGGTTGATTCTAGCATTAGCTCTAAGCGTGTTGTAATTAATTTGAATTCTGAATCTGTGTGCAAAACTTGTAACAAATGTGTAAACTCTACAAGTCATGAAATGTGTGTTGTTAATATCTTGAATTCTGTGAATGCTACCCCACTGTTAAAATTGTCTTGAATAAAGGGAAGCACGCTCTGGAAACCAAAAGGCAAAAATGTCTCTCCACCTCACTCCTACTACCCACCGATAACAGTTTGAAACAAGACAAGAGGTTTGGAAAAGCAAACGGGCAAACTATTTGCTAATGTTGGTTATCAATGGAGATCCACAGGAAAGAAAGTTGCCTTAGGAAAACTTAATTGTGGTTATCAATGGAGACCCACAGGAAAGAAATTTGCCTTAGGCGAACTGTGCCCTTTAACTAAGCTTTCTGTGCAATGTTCTATCATAACTGCTAACCACCAGGACCCCAAAAAAAATTGGGGAACCGAAATTCCAAACTCTCCACAACTGACTGGTTTCAAATGGAGGTCGTACAGGTCATCCTTTGGTATCTTGACTTCGTGGCTTTCAAAAAACATATGATGGGATTCGTTCAAGCTCAAGAACTTTGTGGAAAAGTTCATCGAGGACAGTCAAATAAGGGAATGGATCACTTCGGAGCTATCATGGGGTATGGAGATTATGTTATTGGTGAGAGTGTGATCTCCCAGCCGTATACTACGTGGAGGACTAGGACACACAAATCCTATTCTCTGATCGGCAATTTTGTAATTATGATCTTGAAGTTTGCCTTCAGAAAGCATTCTTGCTTTGTTTCGTGATATTTTTGGTGCTGACTTACTTAAAGGAGGTGTATGCCCATTTGTTTAAGATATTGATGATGATATGCATGAAGGACTTCTCCAATATGACTTGTTGTCCAAAGCTTCCAAGTCCTAAATCTTGGTTGTGGGCATCGTGTTTTAAACCATTTTAAAACTTCGGTACAATCAATGATCTTGCTCGAAAAGATCTGGTTAGAGGTCTACCAAGATTAAAGTTTGAAAAAAGATCATCTTTGCTCAGCCTGTCAACTTTGGAAAAAGCAAGAAGTTCTCCCACAAAACCAATATCTAAAAACACAATATGGATATTCTTCATACCCTTCAAATGGTCTTGTGTGGTCCAATGAGAGGTCTAGAGTATTAATGGGAAGGAAATACATTTTAGTCATCGTGGATGACTATTTCAAGATTCTCATGGGTAAGTTTTTTGAGATTCAAAGGAATGAAACTCATGGTTTGTCATCAACTATTCTTAAGCAAATACTGGTTGGTCTCAACCAAAAACTGTCAGATAATCCGAAACAGATAATGGAACAGGAATTCGTTCCAACCTAGGTTTGTCTAACATACTATTAATAGTGTTGGCATTATTTCATCTAAAAGTTCTATTTTGAGAACGCCTAACAAACGGGTTGTCGAAGCGATATTCGTACACTTGTGGAGAAGCTCAGTACAATGCTGATTTTTCTCAAAATAGCACCAATGTTTCTATAGGCAGAAGCTGTTGCTACTGCTTGTTACACCCAAAACCGATCCCTCATTCATATCGTCATAATAAAAAAAAAAAAAAACCCTTATGAGCTGTACATTGATAAGAAGCATGATCTTTAACATTTCTCGGTATTTGGTGCTTGGTGTATCTAACAAATGATTAGCGAAGATTTAGCGGAAAATTTAAGCCCAAAGGCTGACATTGAGATTTTCGTTGGGTATGCTCCTAGCAGGAAGGGCTATAGAATCTACAACAAGAGAACTCGTCGATTAATGGAAATAATTCACGTCACATTCGATGAAATGCATCAGACAATGGCTCCTGTACGCATGAGATCAGGACCCGAGCCTATCATTATGACCCTTGGACAACTCAAATCAGGGCTCGCTCTAACCAATAAAGAGCTGGAGATGTTATTTCAACCAATGTTTGATGAATACTTTGAACAATCTCGAGTCAATGAAAACAGTACCCTTCTGCTACTGTAGTTAACGATCAAGTTGTTACCACCTGGTAACATCTTTGGTCTAACAACAATTGCTCAAGACGCACCGTCTACAAGTGCTTCATCGTCAACATCAGATATGCATCATCCAGTCCGACATCAAGGTATTGCAGAAGAACCCACTCTCGAAGACTCCCCAATCACTCATGATGCTCTACATCCTTCATTTAACCCTGTTACTGGGAGAAACTGGTTCGACACAGTCATTATCTGGGAATGTTAATTCAGCGGAACCCAACCAAGTTACTCAACCACCAGATCATCTCAGAAGATGGACCAAAGATCACCCTCTTGATAACATCATTGGCAATCCCTCTCGTCCTGTATCTACCAGAAAACAGTTAGCATCTGATGCTTTGTGGTGCTGTTTCCATACTGAACTGTCCAAAGTCGAACCCAAGAACTTCAAAATGGCTGTGATAAAAGACTGCTGGTTTCAAGCCATGCAAGATGAAATTCATAAATTTGATTGACTTAAAGTATGGGAATTAGTACCTCGCCCAATCTATGTTATGGTTATCGCTCTCAAGTAAATCTACAAAGTGAAACTTGATGAATATGGTGATGTACTGAAAAATCAAGTCGGTAGTTTGCAAAGGGTTATCGTCAGGAGGAAAGGTATTTGATTTTGAAGAATCGTTTGCTCAAGTTGCACGGATAGAGGCATCAGAATATTCATTTGCCAATGCCACAACCAAGAATATGAATCTCTCACAGATGGTTGTCAAAACTGCTTTTCTGAATGGTGATCTTTCAAGACAGAGTCTTTGTCAGCCGCCTGAAGGATTGATGGTACAGGATTATCCACTCACGTTTATCGTCTGAAGAAGGCTCTTTATAGGCTAAAGCAGGCACCAAGGGCATGGTATGACACAACTTTTCAAAGTTCCTTTTGTCCAACGATTTCTTTAAGGGTGTCGTGGATCAAGGGGGTTATTCACACGCAAAATCAGGCAAAACATATTCTAATTGTTCAAATATACATAGTGACATCATTTTTTGCCTCAACCAGATCATATTGCGTGTCACATATTTTCCAAAGAAATGAGCTCCAACTTTTAAGATGTCTTTGATGGGTCAAATGTCATTTTTCTTAGGACTACTACTAGTTTCTTCTTTTTTTTTTTTTTTTTTTAATCAAAGTCCTAGAGGCATCTTTATTAACCAAGCAAAATATGCTCTCGAAACCTTAAAGAAATATGGAATGGATCTCTCTGACCCTGTCGATACACCAATGGTGGATCGATTGAAACTGGAGAGGTTTCTCATGGGGATTCAGTTGACCAAAACTCGTTTTAGAGGGAATGGATGGCTCCTAATTGTTACCTTACAGCCAGTAGACCAGACATTGTTATTCGGCTGTTATTGCCATGTGTGATAGATTTCAGGATAAGCCTACCAAAAAGCACTTTGAAAAAAAGGGCTATCAAACGTGTCTTTTGGTACTTGAAGGAACTTAACTTGGGTTCTTGGTATCTCGATAGACAGCGCCATGTCACTATCAGCTTATGAAGATGGGATCATGCGAGATGTCAGATTCAAAAGAAGGTACGTTCAGGAAGTCTTAGTTTCTTGAGAGATAGATTGGTTAGTGGTCATCAATAGAAGCAAAGAAGAATTGCAATATCTTACATAGATGTTGAATACATTGCCATGTCGGTGTGTGTGGCTCAATCCTTTGGATGCATCGCAGCTCAAAGACTACCGGGATTGACTTCATTAAATTCCTCTGTATTGTGATAACAAAAGTGCAA
The DNA here is from genome assembly GCA_026074375.1 of Tanacetum coccineum. Classification (NCBI taxonomy): domain Eukaryota; kingdom Viridiplantae; phylum Streptophyta; class Magnoliopsida; order Asterales; family Asteraceae; genus Tanacetum; species Tanacetum coccineum. Next base: position 33,760 of record BQNB010041914.1, read on the forward strand.
TGCTCTTGCTGGTAACGATTGTCAATTCTCTCGGTCAAAGCACATCGACATACGTCACTATTTCATAAGAGAGCAAGTGGAATATAGAGTGGTTAAATCTTACTTCGTAGAAACGATCTATCAACTTGAGGAACATTCTCACTTAAAGCTTACTGACCATGAGAAACGGTTCGAATTTCTCTTCCACGCCTAGGCATGAAGAGTTTGACCCCTAAAACTCTCAGACGCCTTCAAGAAGGAGAAGATGAGTAAACGAAGTACCTTCGTGTATCCTTGGTACATATGTTATCAAAAAAAGGGCTTAGTAAATATTTTAAGTCATTTGGAATTACTAAAATGGCTTGCAATTACTTCAGATTGCAACTCGGTTCGCTGTCGGGGTATGCGATTACTTAAAATCATGCTTTTATGGGTGTGAATGTAAATTTTACTTCTCAATCAAGACTGCTAGCTTTTCTATAGAAAATGGGTCGTTGTCTTAGGGGGGTTTGTGATTTTGAGAAGTTGATAAATTTAACTGCTTTGGGATTTAATGCAATTTGACTCATGTATCCTAGTTGTTTTTTAATCAAGAGGGTGACTAAATATACTCAAAGACTCAAACTTTGGACAACCTTAGGATTGCTTAAACATGAAAATAAAAGAAGATAGAAACCACGGGGACTGAATCTGCCTATTTCAAAAGTTATAGTATAAAAGGAGGCGGCGGGTTGACCTTGGTCAAACTTTTAAAATCTGGTCAAACTATAAATAAAACAAACCCAACATACTCAATCGTACGCAACTCGCGCATGAACTTTTTTTTCCAATCTTTTGATTTCTAGTGTTTTTCTTGCAAATGGTAATCACAAATCTTGTTATATGCATGTTAATGTATCTATAGATTAAAAAGGAATCAAATTTAAACACATTCAAAATGAGCAGAATAGATGAGTTAAAATTAGGGTTTCGAAATTTTTATTTTTGTTTGAAACTGAATTTTGAAAAGGGGGTACGGTCGGAATAGGAATGCTGATCACTTTGTTTTTTATTATTGATTAACCATTTTGACATTCTTCTGTGTGGCTCCTATTGCTTATCTTGCATTCGTTTTTGATCAAATGTATATTCAGTGTTTGAAATGTTCAGCTTTGTTTGGTGGGGATTTGTAGATTAGGTTTATTAAATAAGTTGTTTAATCTGTACATGGTTTCGTTCCCCAAACTCCTATAATGGAAATAGTTATTTCTTTTATTGGCAGTTGCGTTTGATAATAAAGATGGTTGTTGGTTTGTGTAATAAAAAGGTAGTTGTGTGTTTTTGTCGCTTAGAAGCCTCAGGATGTAGTTTAGGACTGCCAAAGGAAGTGCGTGGTTTGAATTATAAAGGAAGGGGGCAGTCATTCCTCATGGCGGTTGATTAAAATTCCTAAGCGGCGGGTTAGATTCATGGCGGGATGATTCACAGCGGGTTGCCTTTAATATTTTTATAATTTTTATTCATCCTGGTAATCGCTCGTTTGGTCGAATATTTCTTTATTATTAAAATATTCATCCGGCCCTTTTCAAATTTTTACTTCCGGGGCGGTTTGATTAATATATTAAAATATTCGTGGCGGTTTGGTGCTCTTCTTCGCGGCGGTTTGCTCAATCCACCTCACGGGGGTTGACAAACTGCTTGGCGGGGGCGGTTTGGCTTATTTTTAGAAATTTAGCCTATTAAGCCCGTTAATCATTTAAGGCCTATTCCTATGACCCAATTACTTATCTATCACCCATACGGGCTTAGATAACATGTAATTGTATATGTTGAACAATTCTGCATCGTGTGTCCTAAACTGTTGCTGTTATTCGAGGCATGTCATGTCGCAAATGTACCTTCCTCTCTAACATCGTTTCTCTACCATGCTTGTTTCCTTTGTTAATTCTGCTTATGCTGTATACGGGATGGCTGTGCAAAATGTTTCCCGCACAAGCACCAACAAGAACAGATGCAGAAGATTTGTATCCTCGCTATCAATGGTTACAAATCGGGAAAAAGCAATCTTCTTTTCGATGCTCAAAGATTCAGAAGAGACCTCATACTTTCAGATATCTATGGGTCATCTTGCGAACACCAACTTCTTCAGGAGCGTTCCCGCTGCCTTGTACTAGTGTTCCTGCCATCTACAATTCAGCAGTTCTGGAAACTCTATGAAAGTATGACTAGATACGACTGGGGTTTATGCTGTCAGTTGATGAACAATGTTCATCTAAGTGCTGATCTTCTTACGAGAAAGTGCCTTAGATATAACTCTGTAGACCAGAAGGGGGGGGGGATCACCAATTGTAGTTACCTCGGACTGGTGACACGGTGATCGATTTTGTAAATCAGTTAGGAGTATCCTGAGATAGCCTGTAGAATTTTGTCTCAATATTAGTAGTGAATTTATGTATATATGCAGCCAAGGGAGGAGCAATTCTTAACATGATTCATAAAACGCGCTGTCTATCTTTAAGAACCAGGAAAAGGGGAGCCAATGCGCTGGTTGAGTGACCAAACGTACAGTCGAAGAGTAGAGGTGATGTGTGCCTCTTGCGCGCGGATAGTTGATAGTTTGAGAACACTTGATCAATGTTACGGTAATGTCCGCTGTGTGTGTGTCGACCGGTTAGTGGCTTGTGTCGCGCGCGATTGTGCTGCTATCATGTGTCGTCTGACAAGACTGAAGTACTAAAGTTTGCATCATCCGCAGCCTCTCCCAACCACGAACCTGCGGACCACCGCCACAGTTCCTCAACTCTAATGGATTCATGAATTCTTCTCACACCCAGGCCAGTCATAAAGATGATATTACTCGACGAACTATTTGTGGCCAGGCCACCACGTGATGTACACTAAACCCCCAGGACTGAGTCTCATTGTCATCTTCCAGGAGATGACTTTCTGCTAGGTAATCTTAAGTTTATCTCGAAAGTGAAACATATGAAGTGTTGGATGGCGATTCCCAATAGTTGATTACTAGGCCATTTCAAACAATCTTCGTTTACTATCCAAATATCTGGAATTGGTTGGCTAAGAATACGAAGAAAACACCACCGGTAGTGCAAGCAAGCAACCTGAAACTGCAACAAGAGGGCTCTCCCAAGTAGGCCCACAACTTATACTAATGTCAAACCAACCAAAGCCACCTTCATCCAAACAACCTTAGTCTCCGATAAAGAAAAACATTCTAAGCGTAAGCCTCTACAAAAAGTTAGAAAAAGGAATAGCTTCTTCCAACTTGTTGATGAAGATGAATGAAGGGTAAACATGAACACTGTTCCACAAGGAGAAGGTTGATGTCTGCTCTCACACTGGCCAAGAAGATAAGTTTGGTTGCGAATCAAGAAAAGGGAGAAGGTGTAGGTTGTCTGATGCTGACATAGAACGAGCAATTAAGCTTGCTTGGATCCTTCCTTTCTGCCACAAGGTCAGGCACCTGTTGGAGGAGTAGCGATCAGGGATCCAGTATCTGAAACAACTCCCAAACTACCTGAAGTAGTGGGCAAGGGTAAGGCTATTGTAACCGAAGAACAAGTAGCTCATTCCTGATCGATCTGTCAAAGAAGAAAAGTACTATGGATCAGTTTATCCTTGTAAGGCGTGATCAAGCACCTCATGATTCGAAAAACCGGGACCCTCTTTCTAAACCTGATGATGATTACATAGGAGAAAGTGGTCCATGGAATCTTCATCAACAACTGATTCAGAAACGACAGAAAGTGGAACAGAAAGCCGACTGCTCCTAAAGGTGACAAAGAAAAGGTGAAGTAGCTTCGTCCATAGTGACATCAGGAGTAGGGATATTTATATCGTTCAGAAGACCAGGCTGGATCAGACCCTGGAAAAAGCACATGAGGCTCTGGCTGGACCAGACCCTGAGCCCATGCAAAAAGACCAGACTGGAATCAGACCTCTGGAAAAGTACATGGGTTCTAATACTGGACCAAACCCTGGCTACAGGATGAACAATTCCTCGCTATAGCCTACCCAAAGGTTATGAAATACCTGAAACTTAAACTGACGGTACTTGTCATCGAAGATAATCAGAAAGTCATTCTGGTTCTATGTCGCATGAAAAATCTAGAAGCCTGATTAACTTGGGGATCAATCTTCTTTATGACAAACCAACCGAAGATGATCAGGATTAAATCTAAAGTCGTAATTGAGTCTGATTCCACCATACATGATACAAGTCATCAAACCGCACGACAACTCCTCCAGTGACGCTCCAACTTTGATTTCTCTTCTCCTAACCGTCTTACTTTCACAACTACACCAATCAACACGCGTAAGCTACATATTTCACACAACTCTCCCATGAGACTTCACTCCATTCGTCGCCCTTCAGCTAAGAGTAGGCAATTATTGGAGCAAGTATGTCTGAAGTAAAGAAGACTATCCACTCTGCTGCTGTTTGGCTTCTATTAAATCCAAGTTCCTACAGTTGTTGATAAGTATCTAGGAACAAAACTTGATGATGCTCTCCTTAGGATTCTTGAACGACACACTGCATATTTAATTGAGAAAATACTCTGTGCTGCCTGGCCTAGAGTTTATCAAGAATCAAGAATCTAAAAAGAGTCCGAAAGAGATTATCATAATCAAAAGGGAACAAGGTAAGAATAAACAAGAGTCAACGTATATCATCAGGTCAACTGATAAAGTTGCACTTGAAGAATTGATCTAAAGAATGCTTCTCTTCAAACACTTGCATAAAAGCAGGACTGCAAACAGAAATTCCTGCCAACTACCATTCTATCCATGCTTTATGGTAGCGTTAATAGCAGGATGAAGATGCCATGGATAAGGAGGTTAAAGATAGGGTTAAAGACCACAAAAGAAAGCGTGATAGTGATGATGATGTAGACGATGATAATGATGAAGGCCCTTCAGCAGGATCAAACTAGGGTAAGTCAACAAAAAGGAGAAGACACGATTCAGGTGCTTCTGGGTCAGCCAATCATCTCTAAAGATTATAATGAATCTGCGATCAAAAAACATCCAATCTTACCTAACTGGATGGCTAAATCACAGACACAAGAGATGTTGTTATTGATTCTTCGAGACACAGTTTTCTGAACCCGAAATCTGGACATACTAAACATTCCTCTGATGATGTTTCAAAACAAGATGATGGGCATGTCTCAGTTTCTGGTGGTCACTTATTAAAGCTATATTCCCAAGGGTTAACGGCTGCTACATGGTTTAAACCAATTTCAGGAGATGAAAGACCAGCTACGCCTGAACCAGAATGGACCATTCCCCCGAATGATTTCCCTGAACCAAAGAAGAACTGGGCAAATGCATACGCCATAACGTATCAAGTTCCTGCGGAGAACAAGCTTCAAAGGAAGACATATGATATAGGTTCCTTCATCAAATGGTTCTGCAGACGAACAGGAAAGAAGAAGCTCTACAAATCTAATTTAGAAGGTCCAGCTTTCAACCTTGTTAAATGCACTTTTCACAAGATACAGCGGTCTTTCTTCAATTTCAAATGGATGGAATGCATAAAGATGCTGACGGAAAAGGGTTGGATTTGGTTAATCCTGAGGGTCATCATATTCTGCGTAATATATATGAACACTGCCCTTAGCGAGTCCACCGGCTGTTAAACTATTCAACCATAATTCTTCTTCAATAAGGATCTGGAATACCTTCTGACAGGTGACAAAGAACGAAAAACTGCCTTATCCATATCCAAGCTCAAAGCCGCTCGTTACCTAGACTTTGGACTAGAAGAATTAGTTACGGTCTTTTGTGGGTTGAAAGTGTAACTGCGATTATGGCTCAGTGTGCTTTGTTTCCGGTATCTCACACTGTGGTTAAGAAGAAAGCATTTTTTCACTCAACAATCACAGTGAGCCTCATAATCGTGAAGCAGTCAGATACCAGATGCGGATTCTCAGTGTGATCCGTGGCAAACTTTTGGAACAATACGGATATAAACTACTTGAGAGAGATAATTCTTCGCCGAACTGACTACAAAGAGTACAAGATCTCGGAAAAGGATTTTAAAAACCTTCATCCAAATGATTTTGAAGATCTGTATCTACTCAATATTCAAGACAAACTCTACATCTGTTTCTAATCGGACAAAGATCCACTACGACCATCAGTCAACCTTGTGATCAGAAAACTGGTTCAGAGAATCGTGTGGGAGACTTGCAGCTCGGATTTGAGTGCTATCTTAATAAATGCTCACCTCGAACATCCTAATTGGATGCAATGACTATTCCTTCAAAGAATGAATATACGATTGTCCGTAAGCCAAGGGCGTTATCTCAGAGACGGAAATGATCAGAGAAAGTTGATGAGGCTGAATAAGATACACTGTTTAGTGATGGGACGTTTGACAAGGAGTGATGGAAAGCTGGATCACATGGTTAAAGTACTTCATCTGTTCGAGTACATATAAGGGTATAGAGGACTAGGAATGGTCAGAGGATGCAAGTGGAGGAGCAAAGACTTCATTCAAGCGATCGAGAAAAAAGACTACAGATCAGGAGGTTCTTTTGAAGTCTGGAAAGATTTGGTTGGAGAAGATAAGATTATGGGAATACAGGCTGTCAACAGAACAACGTTGGACGCATCGGCGTTACAATAAAAAAAGGTCAATATTTTTATTATGGTGAAAATAATATATCTTGTACATTATGTAAGTAGTGGGAATCTTTTGATGATTAGTGTAGGAATAATTTATATCCCCTCAACGATTAAGGGGGGCAGTTCTATGTTTCTTACATGACTTGGGAATTTATGGCCACATTTTCTCCAGGTTTTATAACATATTTTAATTCAATTGATATCCTAAATTGTCAAAGGGTTTAAAAATTTTTGGATAAGGGAGAAAATTGTGATTTAAAATATGTGTATAATAATAATCGTGATTATTAGGACTCATGTATATACTCCGCCCAAACGTGCTAAACAATTTTGAATACCGAAGCACATTTTGAGGGGGAGCGTTTCTGAAAAAATCAAAAAACGATCGAGGTACTAAACGCTTTGATATTTATATCATAAGTACCTTAATTGAATTTTCAATTGGTTTTATGGAAAGGAGAACTGTACCAAAAGACCGACCATGCATTTTACTTTATTGGAGTTATAAGGTTGGTAAGGTTAGGTACAATTCCCAATGATCTAGCCAAAACCGGAGGGATCTACCCAGGGACAATCCACTAGTTAGTGTAGAAGTCCTTAGGTATGACATATAAAAGGGTAAACTTGAGATTAGGGAAAAAGTGCCGACATGAGATGGAGCTAGTACTGGAATAAACCAACTAGGTTCTAGTCTTGAAGTCACGGTTAGCACTGAAGGTGTGAAGATTAAAAAGAATAGTAAGGATAAGGGTGTAAGAAAGAAGCCCTCCATACACTTAGGGCAGGAAACCGGGTCAATACATTTGTGCCAGAAATCACTAAGATGATTGCTGACATTGAAGATCGACATCATGGACCCAGTGATGCAATGCACAACCCTCCCTAGCCACTCAAAATCTCTCAAAAGATTTTTGTTTCATTTCTCATGGAGACTAAACACGTTATCTATTGACTTTCTCACTCCGAGTTAGTTGATATTGAAAAGGTGGCAGTCGGCATCTAAGCCTACGATTACTAGAAACCCAAGAACGACATTATTGAGTCTAGTGCAAGAGATAGTCAATTAATCTCGTTAGGACTATCATATCCAATTTCTTGTATTTCACACACTGTGGAAACTAGACTATCCTACACGAGTCCTACGCATTATCCTTGTGATATTGCAGAACATCTGAGTGAACGAGATTTTCCACAATGGAAGATGGAAATCCTGCTAGAGGCCTACATCAAACAAGCTCTTTGTAGGGACTTATGCGATTCTACAAGAATCAAACGTGTTCAATGGAAAGCCAACGATGGTCGATTCTACGTGAATTAAAATTGTTCCAGAGAATGAATTGGACGGTTAAATTTGATACATTTGACAAAACAATCAAATCTTCAAAAGTGGTTACAAAATATTTTCATATATAACACTAAGGACTGAGTTTCAAATCAATTTTCTTCTTTATTGCTAAATGTTTCATCTACAGAATCATTTAAAGATGGAGGATGGAAATGGAGTTACCGGTAACAGAATTGTCAGGTAATCACCAAATGCTATGGCACGGACCTACAATTGTTATGAAGTTAAGAAAGATCTCATAAAGGTGTCAAAGCTTCCGCAAACTCTGATATTCATTAATTTCTTCACAAGTGCACAAAATGGCGATACAGTACAAGATGATGTAAGATTATGTTTGGCCGATGATCTCAAGAAAGCTCAAGATCACACTCAAAGACAAGTCAATGATAAATCAAAAGATCTCTGCCACAAACGTAAACACAAAAGTATTAAAAGAAGAATCATATATCTATGAAGCTAAAGACTTATGTGATTATGTTTAGTATTTTTAGGGGTTGACCTCCCTAGGGAAAGTCTTCCGGTCCATCGGGGAGAGCTAGAACAGGCGCATTACACAACTTATCCTTCAAGGTTTGAAATGCCAATTCCTGTTCCTCACCCCAATCGAAAGTCTTACACTTCTGAGTCAAGATAGTAAGAGACTTAGCTATCTTAGAAAAGTTCTCAATGAACCTACGGTAATATCCAGCCAATCCTAAGAACGAACGAACCTCAGTCGGAGTTCTAGGGGCTTTCCAATTCTTAACAGCTTCAATCTTACTAGGGTCTACATGAATCCCATTACCATTTATCACATGCCCAAGAAACTGCACTTCTCTTAGCCAGAATTCACACTTAGAAAACTTAGCATACAGTTTCTCCTTCTTGAGCAGTTCCAAGACTAACCTTAAGTGTTCTACATGCTCCTCTCGAGTCTTAGAGTAGATTAAGATATCGTCTATAAACACTATCACAAACTTATCAAGATAAGGCCTACAAACTCTATTCATCAAATCCATGAATACCGCTGGTGCGTTAGTCAGACCAAAGGGCATTACTGTGAACTCGAAATGTCCATAACGAGTTCTAAACGCAGTCTTTGGAATGTCATCCTCATGCACTCTCAGCTGATGGTATCCAGACCTAAGATCTATCTTTGAGAAAAACTGTGACCCTTGCAGTTGGTCAAATAGATCATCAATCCTAGGAAGCGGATAACGATTCTTAACTGTCAACTTGTTCAATTCCCTATAATCAATGCACATCCTAAAAGAACCATCCTTTTTCTTAACGAACAATATCGGCGCTCCCCAAGGCGATGAACTTGGTCGAATGAAACCTTTGTCTTGGAGTTCCTTGAGTTGTCCCGACAACTCCTCCAATTCAGAAGGTGCCAAACGATAGGGGGACTTTGCTACCGGCGTTGCTCTAGGGATTAACTCAATTCGAAACTCAATTTCCTGAACAGGCGGCAATCCAGATAGGTCATCCGGGAATACCTCAGGAAAATCTCTCACTACTACTATCTCTTCTTGTTCCTTCTCTTTAGCCTTAGCACTCTTTAGTTGCCTCATCTTTTCTTCTGGTTTCTCTCCTAATACTCTAAGCACCTTGCCATCCAGTAGTGGTATCCTCACTACTTTCTCATGACAAATTATTTCAGCCTTATGATTAGACAACCAATCCATACCTATAATCACATCAAAACTCCCATGCCCGAATGGTATCAAATCAATGTCAAAGACATGACCCTTAATTTCCAATTTGCAGCCCTTAATAACCTTATCAATCTCTACTAGCTGTCCGCTAGCTATCTCAATCTCATATCTGAAACCTAATTCACTAGGCTCTATGCCTAATAGATGTATAAAAGTAGTGGAAACAAAACTAAATGCTGCATCAGAGTCAAATAAGGTAGTGGAAAAATGATTGTTCAAAGTAAGCGTAACAGTCATAATGTTTGGATCCTGGCGAGCTTCCTCTGCACCCAACATGAATGCCCTACCCCTAGATTGGTTCCCTTGGTTTCCACGACCCTGACCCCCGTTATTAGCAGCAACTAAGTTTGGACGGTTTCCTCCCGGTCCTTGTACTCTATTAAATCTAGGACATGCTGGCCACTAACATGGTCGGTACTACCACACTCATAACATGCCCTAACAGTTGGGTTTCTAGCATTGACAAGATTCGCATTCCTCGACACGCCTCTACAATCCTTTGCAAATGACCCTGGCATTAAAAGTTAAAGCATGTGCGACAAGGCCCTCCGGTGCATGGTAGGAGTTGCATGTGTACACTTGGGGTCACGTACCTATATTCTCCATCTACAATTTTTCCGGTAGTAGCAAAAGCTTTCCAGTTCCTATCCTCTGATATCATCCCTGCCATTCTTATCCTCGCTAGGATCCCCTAACATTTCTCTTTATCAACCTTCTTAATTAACCCATTTCTAACAGCCTCATCGGTTAGGGCACCAAAAATTTACACAACCTTCTGTATAGTCTTTGGCTTCGTTGCTGCCACCATCCCACGGATCTGTAGAGTAAGGCCATACACATACCTCTCAATCATCCTACTTTCTGGAGTTACCAAATGTAGAACTAACCTAGCTAACTCATGAAACCTATCAGTATACTCAGCATGGCCAGCCCTGACGATGGCGTGATTCCACAACTCAGTTTCCAACTTTTGCATTTCATGACTAGGACAAAACTCTTCTATCATTATAAACTTAAAGTTATTCCATGACATACTAACAGCAACTTCCCGGCTTAGCGTGCAGATCTGAGAGTTCCACCACATTAAAGCGAAACCTATCAGTATACGTAACATAGCCAGCCCCGACCAAGGCGTGATTCCATAACTCAGTTTCCAATTTTTGCATCTCATGACTAGGACAAAACTCTTCTATCATCATAAACTTAAAGTCATTCCATGACATACTAACAGCAACTTCCCGGCTTAGTGTGCGGATCTGAGAGTTCCACCATGCCCCCCCCACCATGTTTAAAGCCTTACCATAAAACAGAACCAGCAGTGTATTTTACTTTTTGGTCAACACTACAACAACTCATATCTTGCACATACTCCATTTTCTCTCAACTCCACGAGGGTAAGAACTACAGTAGCCCCCTTACCATCATATTCCATAGGGTTACAAGCTAAGAATTCCTTATATGAACAACCTACCCGGTTGCCATTTACTATCACATTCCCAACGTTCTCCTGAACGTTCTCATTAACCACATTACCATTTTGATTTCCAACATTTCCTTGGTTACCAACCTGCGCTAGTATGGCGGGTAAGAGGTTTTGTAATTGTTGGGCAATGATCATCGAGAAGTCGGGTGCTCTCTCATTAACTCCCTTTACATTCTCATTGACTCCCTCTACACCCCCATTAGCTCCTATTCCTTGGTCATTTCCTTGACCATTCAAATCATCAACACGCTCATCATTACCTTCCCTAGGTCTTCTACCCCTCCCACATCTACCAACCCGTACACCTGTTCCCCCTCTTAATGATTCGGCAACAGGCCGACCATTACTTTGGGCCCTTATCCTTGGCGGCATTATCTATACGAGGGAGAACATGGGCAACGTTAGGTAGGCAAGAAGACTCATATATATACATAATATCTTACCATATATACAGATATACACATAATACCACCTTAAGGTGTCAACATCGATTTGTGTGAACAACATTACTAAGTATGAGTGAGTTATGATACGCTTATAACTACGTTGGCCACCGTACTTATATTCGTATCCTTTCCCAGTCATACTCAATATTGAGCTCACACATTTCAATGACTGACATAACTAAAGCACCAAACCGCGAACACGCGAAAGCAAGAAAAAACAGAACATCGTGCACATAGATCCTATACGCAACTAAATGACTGATCTTAGGTTATAGTCTAGGTCAACCCACCTAGTTCTCTATAACCTTGGCTCTGATTACCAATTTGTCACACCCCGACAATGGCGGAAACTCGGGAGCGCAACATAATGATCAATCATAACACAAGATACAATATAAAGAAAACTACAATGCATAAACTTCAAGTGTTACGAAGACCATCAACCTCGAACAACCTCGAGTGATGTCCTAAATCCGCAAACTCTTACAATATCCAAAAGCCCTCACAGGGGTCCAAATCCAAACTTAAACCAAAGACATCCAAAATACTAAAATCAAACAAACAAGCAAGCAAGACTTCACATGAAAAATCCATACGGGATACTTCTAAGTATGCCATCACATATCACCAATTTATTCCTCTTTCACTTCACCTGAAAATGATACTCGAAAACGTCAACAATAATGTTGGTGAGCTCGTAGGTTTGACCTTAAACCCAAAAGTTGTGCCAATATTTCAAACAGTGGACAATAGTGCAATATGACAGTGAATATATATGCAAACAATCCCTGACATAACATCCTCGCTAGTCAATCACCATATGTCATTTATGCACCTAAAGGGCCTACCAGCTGGAGCACTAATTTAGGGCAGGACCACACACAAACTAGGGTAGGCGTACCCATCCGCTTCAATAATCACACAAATACTAGGTAGGCGTACCCATCCGATCCAAACAATCATGCAACACATAATATTCACATAGCAATCATAAGCACATATCTTGTCCCAAAAACAACACCACATTTCGCACAGTTCAATTCAAAACAGTTCAAAACATATTTGATTACTCCTTTCGTCCCATTTTTATTGTTCACGTTCCTTTTTTGGATGTCCCAATTTAA